>JAMKQA010145875.1:0-13789 GCA_024699735.1 Posidonia australis | reverse complement strand
ATTGGTCTCTTGCATATTTTCTCCTTGGTGGCATCTTCTTTCTAGGGTTACGGCTGGATACTTCTTCTTCTACTCGAGATTTCTTCTCCTTCCACTTGTTGATTTCGTTTGGATTCATGGGGCTTTTGCTATTGGACGTATAACAATTTTGATGATAACAAAAGACTAATGTGCTTTATGAGAATATTTCTTAGTTTATATTTGCAAAGAAAATTAATGAAAGACTCATAAGATTCAAGTATAAAGGGAAGATATTTGAAAAAAACAGAGATCTATGTGCCTAGCTAGAAAAACTCAAAATGATGAAAGAAGAAGAAAATGAAAAATCATATTTTTGTGTAATTTTCTATTTATTCATGTACTTCTAGGAACTTGTAATTATCTCCCAAATATCTCCATAGAGCCATAAGAAAATTACCTTAGCTCTAAAACCAACTATTCATTGGAAAAACATTTATTATAAGACTAAGGGCATTTTGACATACCAAATTTTCTCAGTATACCGAAATATGTATAGATTAGAAAAATTAATACAAGAACCCAGAACGACATACCGAAATTCACCGGCATACCGAATCAGAGATTTTCAGCATACAGAACTATTTTCGGTATACCGAAGTGCCCGACTGTTGTAGATTTTTGTCGACTATTTTGATTTCGGCATACCGAATCCGTAGCTGTTAGTGAACGTTAGAGAGACGTTAGACACATTTTCATACCCATATTTTCCTATAAATAGGCTCCCATTCTTCACCTATAAAAGTGTCAATACTTCCTACACTCACTATAGAGCTTCAAGCAACATTATTTTCAAGCATTCCACTCCTACATTGTTAGAAAAACTCCCAAGGCAAGAGAGCTCCATTTCCATCCATCCACTTAGCCAAATTGAGTTTAGGAGATTGTAGAAAAAGAATTATATATTACAAATGTAAAAGTTCTTCTCCAGATGTGAGAAGGAAGCCGTGGTTTTTGCGGAGCTTGGCGAGGATTCGTTAAGGATGTACGACACGATCTTGACTCGGAACAAGATCAAGTTTAAGATAACTCTCGAGGGGTTTTCTCAGGGAGTGGACTAGGCGAGGGAGGCTGAACCACTATACATCATTGTGTCATATTCATTGTCTCTCATCCCCTTTCTTTGTATGCTTTAGCTTAATATAAATTTCCTAATTATATTCAAATTACTTGAAATCTTGCAAATTGATAAACAAATCCTAAAATTAGATAATTACTCGCTAAATCACTATTCACTCTCCCTCTAGTGAAGTCAAGAATCCTTACAATTGGTATCAGAGTTTTGTTAATCTAGAATAAAGATTTAACCATATTCTAGATATGTCTTCTAGTTCATTTAAAAAAAATATTGTAGAGGGCTAAAGTATTAGTAGACCACCATTTTTTTGATGGGAATAGTTATAATTATTGGAAGTGTAGGATGAACATTTATTTTAAATTCATTGATCTTGATTTATGAGACATTGTTATAAATAGATATACACCTAGTAAAACGAATTATAAAGAATGGAATAATAAAGAAAAGAAACTTGCTACATTATATGCAAAGAGGTTAAATACCTTGTTTTGTTCTATTAGTCAAGATCAATTCAATCGCATTTCTAATTGTAGCACTTCTCATGAAGCTTGGCATGTTTTAGAAGTTACTTATGAGGAAACAAATCAAGTAAAAGAAACAAAAATAAATATGATTGTACATAAATTTGAAATGTTTAAAATGCAACAAAATGAATCCATTGGTAATATGTTTACTAGATTTTCTGAAATTACGAATAATTTGCAATCCCTTAGAAAATATTATTCTCAAAGTAATCTAGTAAGAAAAATCCTTAGATTCCTTACCCTAGATTGGGAAAAGAAAACCAACGTCATTGAAGAAGTTTAAGATCTATCAACATATCTCTTAGAAGAACTCATAGGAAATCTCACCTCCTAAGAAGTACAAATGATTGAGAAAGAAATAGAAAAAGTGTCTGAAAAAAGGCATGTTGTATTTGATGCCTCTATCGAATCAAATGATTCGGATAAGAAAGATCTTGCTCTTATTACTCATAAATTCAAGAATTTTTTAAAGAAAAAAGATGCTCAAAAGAAGGAAAAAAATAATAAAAGTAAAATTAAGAAAAAAAAAAGAAGGCTTTCAAGCCACTTGGGATGATAATGACATTTCCACCGATGAATATTCAAATGATGAAGTAGTTCACTCATGTTTTATGGCAATGTCTAGTGGTATATCATCTATGGATAATACAGAAGATTTTTCTATAAATGAATTACTTGATGACTTCAATGAACTTTATGATAAATATAAATCCTTGAAATGCAAATACAAAAATATGAACAAAAGCTTAATTGATCTATCTCATGAAAAAGAATCAATTTCAAAAGAAAATGATGATTTAAGTAGCTAGAATCAAGCTTTTGTAAAAGAAAATGATGTCTTGAGGAAAGAATTGAATATCATAAAAGAAAAAATTGATAATTTGGAAAATAACATTGCATCATTAAAATTCAAAAGTGAAAATTTACTTAATGATGTGAGTAAATACACAACTAGCAAGAAAATTTAAAAATGGAAACAAAAAGGGTACTCCATATGAAAATAGATTTATTAGAGCTTTAAATAATGAAAACATGAATTTATTATTAAGAAAGGAAAATAGATTTCTAAAAAGAATTATAATATGATTCCTAAAATTAATTTTGCACCTAAAATAAAATGGGTACCGAAGTCACTACTTAATGGTTGAGCTTAATTTCTCCAGAGTGTCATGGGACCATAAGTAAATTGACAAATATTATTAATCCTATTGAAAAAGGATATTTTAAGTTATGTAAATCTTTATTGAATATTGATTGATAGATAAAATCATTTGCATAGAATTTCACTTAATGATTTTTAAAATGTATTGTGAAATATTCCCTGATTTGGTATACCGTTTTTTAAATGATCAACTGATTTTTGCTGTTTTAGTCTACCGAAATATACCGGTCGATCGATTGTTCAGACTGATAATTTCTATCAATTTTGTTTAATGATTTTTAAAATATTAAACCATGGTTTGTGCTTGCATTGAATATTATACTATCTTGATCATTCATTTTGATCTTTAAACCATAAATATATGCATAAATGGACTTGATTGACATAACTTATAATATTTTATTTTGATCATGTTATACATTTTCATATCTTCTTGCTCATGATAAATGAAAATAAGAAAAACCATATACTCAAAGTGATATTGAGATTACTATTTAAAGTTGCCAATGCTTTTAATGATTCATCTTGTTGTTATACTTGTTGAATATAGATTGTTTTTACCCATGCTTGGATCAAGGGAGAGCTTTATTGAAAATTTTTATACTTGCTTATTTTGAATAGTTATTATCCATGCTTGTTGATAGGAGGAGTTTAATTAAATCATAAATTTCAACAATTGGTATCTTATAGAAAATTAGTTTAACAATTGATCTCTTGATTACATCATGAAAATGACTTTAATGAAGATCTTTTTGTAAAATAATAAATGTCAAAATGACACATTTGTGATATATGAATATAATTTTTTTTTGGGGAGCATTATTTAAATCATATGCTTAATATTAAATTTAAATTTAATATCCTATAAAATTGGTATAAATCATATTTTGTTTCATTTGCTCTAAATTTCAAAAATTGGTATCTAAGAATTGGCAATATTTAAAAATTGCTCATGACCTTGATGATTATTGAATATCTAAATTTGTTAAGAACTTTGAGCATAAGTGAATAATTTTTAAATTTGATTTTGAAGACCTTACTTTTATATATGATTCTTTTTAAAAATCTTATAACTTTAGATGTTTACATTGCATAACATTTTTGTTGAAAAAGAGGAGAAATCCATTACATTCTCTATTCTTTGTGATTATCACAAAAAGGAGAGAAAATTAGAATAAGTGGAAATAAAGACCAAAAAGGTTTGAGCTTTATCATATAAATCTTTAGAAATTGACAAAAAAGAGAAGTATATTGACAAAAAGAGAGAACTAGATTTTTATTTATGATATTTTTTTGCTAATGACAAAAAGGGGAAGAGTACTATGAAAAGTTAATATGTTGTTTTACAATGAAATATTTGTAGTTGTAAAAGGGAGAGATTGTTGGCTTTATTAGCCTTATCTTGATTTTGATGATACTAAAAGACTAATGTGCTTTATGCGAATATTTCTTAGTTTATATTTGCAAATAAGATCAATGAAGGACTCAGTAGATTCAAGCATAAAACAGAGATCCATGTGCCTAGAAGAACTCAAGATGATGAAAGAAGAAGAAAATGAAAAGTCATATTTTTATGTAATTTTCTATTTATTCATGTACTCCTAGGAACTTGTAATTATCTCTCAAATATCTCCATAGAGCCATAAGAAAATTGCCTTAGTTCCAAAACCAACCATTCATTGAAAAACATTCATTATAGGACTAAGGGCATTTTTGGCATACCAAATTTCCTCGGTATACTGAAATATGTGTATATTAGCAAAACCAGTACAGAAACCCAGAACAACATACTGAAATTCACTGACATACCGAATCAGAGATTTTCGTCATACCGAACTATTTTTGGTATATCGAAGTGCCCGACCATTGTAGATTTTGGTCGATCGTTTTGATTTCGGCATATCTAATCCATAGCTGTTAGTGAACGTTAGAGAGACGCTAGACACATTCTTATACCCATATTTTCCTATAAATAGGCTCCCATTCTTCACCTATAAAAGTGCTAATACTTCCTACACTCACTATAGAGCTTCAAGCAACATTAGTTTCAAGCATTTCACTCCTACTTTGTTAGAAAAACTCCCAAGGCAAGAGAGCTCTATTTCCATCCATCCACTTAGCCAAATTGAGTTTGGGAGATTGTAGAAAAAGAATTATATATTACAAGTGTAAAAGTTCTTCTTCGGATTGTGAGAAGGAAGCCACGATTTTTGTGGAGCTTGGCGAGGATTTGTCAAGGGTGTACGACACGATTTTGCTCCGGAACAAGATCAAGTTTAAGGTAACTCTCGAGAGGTTTTCTCGAGGAGTGGACTAGGTTAGGGAGGCTGAACCACTATACATCATTGTGTCATATTCATTATCTCTCATCCACTTTCTTTGTATGATTTAGCTTAATATTAATTTCCTAGTTATATTCAAATTACTTGAAATCTTGCAAATTGATAAACAAACCCTAAAGTTAGATAATTACTCGCTAAATCACTATTCACCCTCTTCTAGTGAAGCCAAGAATCCTTACAATAGTGTCCGGTATCAATTAATTTCAGAGGGACTGATCTGTCTATTCATTGGGCGGAAATTAGCTTTCTTGCTTCTCATTATTGTCATGTATCTAGGAGTGTGCTCTGGTATACTTGGGCCATCATACTCCTCATCCACGTTTAAAACCCAATCTAATCCCATTAATCCAATCTCAGGCGTTAATCCAAAATCCTATAAATTAATGACCCCCATGCACCCAGTCCTCTTGTAAAAACAACCACCAATGAGGAAGATGGGGGGTCCCTCTCTTTCTAGTTTGGCAACCCAATCATTGCCTCTCCAGCCTTTGCAGCCCACCTTCCAACTTCAGCCATTGCAGACCGCAGCATTCTTGGCCATCTCTTGCCGGCAACCACCACTCCTCCATTAGCAACCCGATCTTGTATACTGTAAGAGTAACTTGAGCAAGTCACTATACACCCTTGCATGTCCTTGCTTGCACAGCCCACCTTCTTTGCCTATATCCACTGTACTGCACTCTCCTCTATGTCCAAAGCCCTCCTAGCCAAGAACTCCATCGAGCAGCAACACCCATAGCCATACAATCGCAACACAGCATACCCCGAGCCTTAGCAAGCACCACGACTGCAAGCAGCTAGCCGCGTTGCCTCCACTATCGCCACCTGAGTTGCAACAACCTAGAGTGAATCGCTAACATTGGGAAGGACAACCCATGCAACGACATAGGTAAGGGATCCATCCCCAAGCATAGTCGTTGCTTCTTCTAGCTCTATATTGCTTGATTGTTGTTCGGTAGCCTTGTTTTCATCCGCATCTACTTGTAACTTGCATTCACTGTTGCATTATCAATAATGGGTTCAATGTCTCGTGCGAGGCCCTCAGTCGTTGAGCACGACACATGACTCATCTCTATACAAATCCTCCTTCCCCTTCCTCCTCCGAGACGCTCCAAAGGGGATTCTTGTGCTCACGGCCACACTAATGGTTGGACGAGTCCGAAAGCCCTAGTTCGACTCGATGAGGAAGGGGAGGAACATCCATGCATTTGAGATCTTGCTTTCATCTTTAGTCTTGTCCATTGATATCCTTGCACACTTCCTCCACCCTCTATCGATGTCGAGACTGGTTCCCAGAGCTCATGACCTATTTCCATGTCCGTGAGATTCAGCCAAACCCATCAACGAGCATGATGTTGGGGAAGAGCATGTGATCATCCTTGATTTGATTTTAATTGTTAGGAGTGTTTATTGATGTCCCTGCATGCTTCCTTGATCTTTAATCATGCATTTCAAATCATTTTGATCCGTGATTACTATGATGAAAGCTCGTTGTTAGTTACAGAGTGCTTGAGGTGCAAATACCAAGTGCAACACATAGCCACAATTACCTAGTGCAAATACTTCATGCGTTGTGCTCTAGTCTAGAGTATAGGTAGAAAAGCTGAGCTTCATTTTGTATGTTTCTCTCATTTGGTTTCGATTCCCATATTACAAATTTGTTACTCTACTTGTTTTCTGCATTCATTTACATAGCATCAAACATCCATTCACCTAGGCATAATGAAGGAGCATACATTTGCACCGCATTCAAGTATATTGTCCATTGGCATATATTATTTAGCGTTTCTATGTCTACATAGCCACATATGCGAGCGGACTTAGCCAAGAAAGATTGATTTGTCGGACGTATCGGGGTGCCTAACACTTTCCTCATGCATAACAGGAATTTTTATCCTTTCTTGGGCATGCAATGACCAATATGTTGCATCCATTTGGTACAGATTATCGCATTTGCATTCTTGTATCACTTTTATTGTATTTTTCCTTTGTTTTCATCTGATTTTAAATAGACTAGCTTGGTGGCAACTCCATTTCTATATCCTTTTGTTTTGCTTTTGCATTCGGTGTTTTTGAGTCAAGTGTCCTTCCTCAATTCACCAATTCGTAATGGCCTTCTTGGTTCGTGTGTTTGGCCCTCTTGCACCTAGCGAAAAGTTAGTTGTCGGCATGGTCATAGATGGCCTTGCTTTATTTGTGGCAAGGTGGGTCATTTTGCTGTTAGTTGTCCCTATTGACAACAAGCACCAACCTAGTTGGTGGCTATAGCTCTAGGAAGTTGGGACATGTACAAAGGCTTTGTCCTGACCCTCCCAATAGAGCAAGAGATGCACCACAACAGCCAACCAAGGGGTGTGTCTTCTCCATCATAGCTCTTGATGCATGGCCTTCTAGAGATATTGTGGAGAGTAAGGAGCTATGGTATTGTGCTTAGGTAACCCTCCAAGTTCTTGTTTGTAACCTTTATGTATTTTGGACTGATGTTTAATGGAATTGGTTTGTTTTTGGTTAACTTATGTGCTTCTTTGTTAGGTTCTTTTCTTATAGCAAGCTGGATTGCTAAGGTTTTGTTTGACTCAGGGAGTTCATTCTTCTATATCTTTGAGTTCTTTACGGTAAAAATGAAGGATAGGCCAACTTGTTTGGCCTTTCATCTCAATTTGGTGACACCATTGGGAGAGCGTAGTCTTGCATGGAAGTATCTATGATCGGTCAATATAGTATTGAATGGCAGAGACTTTAAAGCAAACCTTATCATTATGGACATGTAAGAATATGATGTCATACTGGACATGGATTTGTTGACTCAGCATGTAGCTCTATTTGACTACACAAGGAGAAGGGTATATTTTGAGTCTGTTGGTGGAGGTTCTCTATTTGTGCAAGAAGTGCGCAATGGTGAGCTTAAGCTTCTTATTTCCACAATGAAGGCTTATAAATCATTGGTTAAGGGTTGTATAGGGTATCTTGCTAGCATCATTACCTCTACATCACCTATTTTGGGTATTCACAATATCTCAGTTGTATGTGAATATCTTTATATTTTTCCTGATGATTTACTTGGTGTGTCACCTCATAGAAAAGTAGAGTTTCCTATTGATCTAGTACTAAGTCTGGTTCCATCTTGAAGCCCTCTTATCGTATGGCACTTGCAAAATTAAGAGAACCTAAAACTCAGTTGCTGAACAAGGGATTTATTAGGCTGATTATTTCTCCTTGGGGAGCACCTATCCTGTTCTTTTGCAAGAAGTATGGTTCACTTCAGTCATGTATTAATTACCAAATGTTGAACCAAATTACTATGAAGAACAAATATCCCTTACCTCGAATTGATGACTTGTTCTATTAGTTGTAGTCTGCTTCAGCCTTCTCGAAGATTGATCTGAGATGGGGATACCAGCTATTGAGGATTCATGACTTAAATATTCAGAAGACTATTTCCAGAATACGGTACAGACATTATGAGCTCACGGTTATGCCTTTTGACTTGACCAATGCACCTCTTACATTTATAGATCTGATGAACAAGGTGCTTAGATCGTTCTAAGACCAGTTTGTGGTGGTCTTTGTTGATGATGCGTTGATTTACTCTCTAGATGTGGAAACTCTTGCCTTGCACCAAAGGACAATACTAGAAAATTTGAGGTAGCACCAGCTGTATGTCAAAATTTCTAAGTGTGAATTCTAAATAAGTAAAGTCATGTTCCTTGGCCACATTATTTCTAGAGAAGGCATTAGGGTGGAACCTGCCTAGATAGAGGCAGTGAGCTATTGGGAGAGACCCAAGATAATATCTGAGATCAGAAGTTTCTTGAGTTTAGCAGGCAATTATAGAAAGTTTATTAAGGATTTCTCTTCAATAACAACGCCATTGACAGAATTGACCAAGAAAGGAGTCCAATTTGTTTAAGACTAGGACTATGAAGAAGTCTTCAATGAGTTGAAGACTCATTTGATTTCAACCCTTGTATTGACTCTACCTTCTAGATGTGGTACATTTATTGTACAATGATGCTAGTGTATCTAGTCTGGGTTGTGTCCTTATGCAACATAGCAATGTTGTAGCTTATGCATCTCATCAACTGAAGGATCACGAAAGGAATTACTTGACACATGATCTTGAGATGGTTGCCGTGGTGTTTGCGTTGAAACTCTGTTGACACTACTTCTATGGAGAGCAGTTCAAGGCCTTTACTGATCATCATAGTTTGAAGTATATTTTTACTTAGAAGGGCTTGAATTTGAGGTAATGTAGGTGGGTGGAATATTTGAAGAACTATGATTTCAGTTTGTCCTATCACCTAAGAAAGCCAATGTGGTCGTCGATGTTCTGAGTCGGCGTACTTTAGTAATGATGGGTCTGGTTGTCAAGGAGTCGACCATGTTTGAGAATCTAGTAGAGTGCAAACTAAGAAGACAATCTTGAGAGACGATTAGTGCCTAGGTAGCCAATCTGTCTGTTCGCCCCAGATTGATTGAAATCATTGTGACTTGTCAGCATTGGATCCTTTCTTTCACTACTTAAAATCACCATTTAATGATTAACCATACTAAAAGAACTAAAAAAATAAAGGTTATCATAGTAAAATTACTAATTATTGATAAGTACGGTGTTGTCTATAATTCAAATTTTCTTCTCCATATTTTTGTGAAAATAGTAGATGTACATTGCTATTTTAATAAATGAATGAGGCTTCATGTCAAATTGACTGTTATACAAGAAAATGAGATTGTGGAGTTAACCATAATTTAAAAACGTTTTACACAACCAATACAACAAATATTTTGTTTTAATGGTAAAATATACCCATGAGACACTACTTGCATTGAGAAAATTTCAACCACGGGTTTTAAGTGTCAAATCGAACTATACATTAGAGGTTAGTTTCTTTTTCAATCATTTTGTGCTACTATTTTCTAATATGTTGTTTATTTGTCTACTAACACTTGTTTTGACTCCATTTGGATGGAGATTATGTTAGAACACATTTGAGACTTTTTGTATTTGTGCTTTGACAAATTCTAAAATTTGTGCACCTCTTTGTGTAATTGTAAAAGGCTAATACCAACTTCCTTTGTATATGCTTTGTAATATTTTCTTCTATGATAAATTATTGAAGACCTTCCAGGGGAAATGTCACTTCTTGAGAACTGCAACAATAAATTCTAAAAATCTGAACCCAAATTTCAAGTGCCCCAACGTCTTTTGCCATACACATTTCACACCATCAGACCCTTCAAACCCATTTTGTTGGTAACGTTTAATGATATTATGTTAACAAAAAAAAAATTTTGGTTAACAAAAAAAACGTTTAATGATATTATATTAAATTCTTTGCTATGAATCCACTACCAAGAACCAAAGTAAATCCAAAATATTATATGAACCAAGGGTCGCAGAAAACCCCAAAATAAAATTCAGCCACTCCTAAAGTTCGGAGTCGGCAAATATCCAAGAAGTTTAACAAAATTACAGCTTCAGTTCAGACGTAGTCTACATAATCTGATTAAGAAGTAATTAATCAGGTAATGGTGTCTTCATTGGAGTTATGAATAGAGGAGGGCGGCTCAACAGAGGCAATAGGAGGAGGAGGCACCAGATTGTTGATAAGAAGATGCTGCATTGTGTGACTGGTCAATGTTCCATGAATTTTGCATGTTTGTAACTGATTGAAGCAACACTTCTTTTTCAAAACCTGAACCCAAATTTTCTATCCAAGAATACATAAGAGAGATAATATCGAATGTAACAGACTTACAAGAAGTTGTTTTATTACAAAAAGTTCTATTATTTCTTTCCTTCTAAATACTCCAAACCATAGTAGGAATTAGGATATTCCACCCAATTTTAGATAAGTCAAAGATACTTTCAAGTCTATATCTGAACAGGTCCTCAATATGACAAAAAATTGGATACAAAGAACTGTTAATAAAAAATTTTCAAACTGTTATTACAAAAGAACAACGTATAAAAAGATGAGAAGCAGTTTCACAATAATTTTTACACATAATGCATAAGTCCTGCCCATTCTATCTTTTTTTCCTCAGATTTTCTTTAGTTAGAATCTTATTTGATACCAACAGCAAGTAAAGAGTTTAATCTTAAATGGCACTCAGGCCTTCCATATCATCTTGTACAAATGAAATCTGATGTCACCATCATTGATAACTTTATAACATGAATTAACAAAGAATATATAGTTAGCAGTTGGGTTCCAATATATTTTATCTGTATCCAATTGCAACTGAAACCCATTTAGCAGTTCAGCAAGCTAGTCTGCTTGTGACTAAATAACATGTAAATCACCAGGAGGCTCAGAAATGCAATTGAAATTAAATAAAACCGGGTAATCAACCTATATAGCTCTATTACCTTCTTAACAGATGCCTTTTTATGTTTAGCAAGGTTATATAACTCAGGAAATTTAAGTTTGAGAGGAATCCCATCTATTCATTTATTTTCCCAAAAGATTGTGTTCTCACCATTACAAACTTCATATCTAGTAAAATAGTTAATAATATTGAAACAAGCTTTTAATTCTTACCAAATTGGAGAGTATTTTCCTCTAATGTGTTAAGACTAGCTCCTGGCCAAGATCAAGAGAAGTATCTGGCTTTTAACAAAGTAGGCCATTTCAAATTGGGTGTACAAGATAGCAGTTGCCATAGAAGCTTGCATTTAAGGGCCAAATTAAAATTTCTAAGATTAATAATGCCCCAATCCTTATGTTCCTTAGGCCGACATAAAACTGCCCATTTCATTATATCCCTTATTATTGGGAGAGGCAAATTTCCAAAGAAACCTACTCCTAAGTCGGTCAATTTCATATTCAACTCTTAAAGGAAGATGCAATACAAATAGGTAATAGGTTGGAATTGTAGATAAAACAGAGTTAACAAGGGTTAATCTTCCACCCAAAGAAAGAAATTTTGCCTTCCAAAATGATAACTTCTTTGAAATCTTCTTAATGACTGGTGTCCAGTCCTTATATGTAGCTTTCTATTATGCAAAGGGAGTTTAGGATAAGTAATGGGCAAATCTGCAATTTGACATCCTAGAATGTCACAATAGTATTTCAGTGATGTCCTAGAAACACCAACACCAGTGAGGGAATATTTTTGGAAATTTATCTTAAGTCCAAAATAAGTCTGAAAATAGCACAATATTCTTTTAATGTTCACCAAATTATTGTTATCAGAAGAAAGAAAGAGTTTGGTGTTATCGGTAAATTAATATTAATCACATTTAGACCCCCATTTGGAAGTTGAATCCCATAAATAATTTCTTTATCTGCAGCCAGAGATAACATTCTATTCAGAATATGGGAAACTATAATAAATAGGAGAGGGGAAATGGGCTCACCTTGCCTAAACCCATATGAAGCACCAAAATATCCCATAGGAGACTCATTTGCAAGGATGGAAAACTTAGCTGAAGAGATACACATAGTAATCCAGGAAATCCATTTGTTACCACAACTAAGTCCCTTAAGTGAATTAAGTAAAAAGTTCTAGTTAACATTATCAAATGCTTTCTCAAAATCCAATTTAAGGATAAATACAGGAATATTGGCAACTTTCATGTAATTTAAGATTTCTTGTGCAACCAGAAAGCAATCAATTATATCATTAAGGATAGGAGTAAGTCTAGTAGCCAAACATTTAGTAATGATCTTATAAGTGCTATTGAGCAAACTGATTGGCCTATAGTCTTTAATACATTGTGCTCCTTCCTTTTTAGGAATTAAAGTGATAAAACTTTGATTTATTGGCTTAAGGAAATCACGGTCTAGAGATAGGAAGAGTTTTTGAAAGATTTTCAGTAGATCAGATTTTAGAGTTTCCCAAAACTCTTGGAAGAATACTATGGGGAATCCAACTCGGCCAGGAGAGTTATCTCTTGGAAGGCCAAATACACTCTTTTTGATTTCTGCTAAGGTAAATTCTTTCTCAAGAAGATCAGGATTAGGGATTTTTCTTGCGAGAAAGGAATCCCTGTTCAGAGAGGCCATGAACCTTGTCTTCTTGTTGAATTGTTGAGTGAAGTATTTTTCAAGCTCAAGGCAGATTAGAGTAGGAGAAGTCAGGAAGGTATCATTGACCTTAAGAGAGGAGAGAGTGTTGAATCTTCTACGACACTTAACCATATTATGAAAGAAGGTTGTATTCAGGTCACCTTCCTTTAGCCATTGTACTCTAGATTTTTGTCTTCAGTAGACTTTATGTTCTAAAAGAAGACTATGATGTTCAACTCTTAGCTTTTTCTTGAGTTCCAATGTGTCATTATCTAGTGCATAAGATTTAGACATATGATCTATAATCATGATTTGTGATTCAATGGTTGCTAATCTCTTTCTTCTATCTTCCCTAATGGAAGTGACCCAAGCCTTAATATGTCTCTTAATGTAGCACCCCAGTGCTACACAACAGTACAAGAACTACCCAAGTATAGCTAAAGAAGATAAATAGCTAAATAAATTAAATTAGAGCTAAACACCCAGACTTGTATGCGGCAAACGTGGCTTGAAAAGATGCACCAGACTAGAACTGCTCCTACACCTTAGCACCTGAAACAAGGGGACAAGAAAACACACGCGTGAGTGACAGGAATGTCACCCAGTATGCGCCCCAAAAACAGCGCTAAAAGCCAAAGAAAACCATTGCT
>JAMKQA010145874.1:0-10129 GCA_024699735.1 Posidonia australis | reverse complement strand
AAATAAGGGCTACGTCCACAGGACAGATAGGCTCCACTATTCTTCAGAGGATTACAACACAGACCAAGAGTACAACTCTTGTACAGCTCGTACTCACAGAACCTTACTGGAATACAACTTTGAGGATTACAACTCAGACACAGATAACAGGAATCTCTATCTTCTCTCTTTTTCTGCTATCATAAAACACAGACCCTCCTCCTGGAATGAAATGAGATGTGCATATGTAGAAATGCAAGGTGTCGATGTGACGTAGTCAGAATTTGTTAAGTTTCAGGATTAGTTAAATAAGAAAATAATATGGTGGAATGAAATGAGATGAAGAACAGAAAAATAAGACAAATACCCAAATTTACGTGGTTCACCCAAATAAGGGCTACGTCCACAGGACAGATAGGCTCCACTATTCTTCAGAGGATTACAACACAGACCAAGAGTACAACTCTTGTACAGCTCGTACTCACAGAACCATACTGGAATACAACTCTGAGGATTACAACTCAGACACAGAGAACAGGAATTTCTATCTTCTCTCTTTTTCTGCTGTCATAAAACACAAACCCTCCTCCTCCTTATATAGCATTGGAGGAGGAAGAAGAGGTGCAGATGTGCGGATGCATCCCCGCTCGGAGCAGACACGACGGGGAGAGAAGCGCTGCTGGGAGCAGGCGCGACGGCAGGGAAGAGAGGCGCTGCTGGGAGCGGACGCGATGGCAGTGGAGAAGCACGTGCGGTTCCGGGCAGTCGAGACTGCAGGGGAGATGCTGGCGCGGTTCTGGGGAGTCGCGACGGCAGGGGAGACGTCGCGTGGTTCTGGGGAAGGCGCGTGGTCCCTTCCGCGACCTCTCGGAGCAGGAGCGTCGTTGGGGGAGAGTCGCGAGGTTCCGGGGGAGGCGCGCAGTTCCGGAGCAGGCACGCGGTTCGGGGGCAGTTACGGAGGCTTCCTTCCGCGAGTAATCGGAGTAGCAGCGACCCATCGGAGCAGCAGCGACGCTGGGGGGAAGTCGCGGGATTCCGGGGAAGGCGCGCAGTTCTGGAGCAGGCGCGGAGGTTGTCTTCCAACGATCAGGAGATGCGAGTGAAGACCCGCGACTTGGAACAGGGCATATAAACTCATGATTTTTTATTTTTTTTATTTATCAGCGCATATTCAAGTCATTATCTACAGTTACCATTAGGATTATAACCGTGAGGACCTTTGTTGTGCGTAAGGTTATCATATCTTTGAAAACCGTACTAAAATTTGGTTTATTCACACCTACATAATGCGGCCCATGCCCTACATTTTGCTGGCTTGCCCCATATGGACTATCGATATTCACTTGGGTTGATTGTGATTGGCTTGGTTTGCTGAACCTTTGACTGTTTGGCGAAGCTTGATTAACTCCAAGGCTCGTCGATTCCGAACCACAGGGGTCCTGTGTTGGTGCAGGATTATCTTGAGCAAGGTCTTTACCCTTGTCCGATCCTTTCAATGCCGTTAATATAACAACCAATGTCGCTTCCACTCAGGGGTTTGAAGCTTTAACAGCTTTAGTCACTTGACTATTGCGTTCTTGTAGAGAATGGGCCAGGTTAGTAATAAATTGTGTTAAACTCTCTGTAAACCCATCCTTAATCTCGATCATCATGTTCTTAAGGTAACCTAATATTTCCTCAAGAACGGTTGTTTGATGTAATCATATATGATTAGTTAGATCTTTGAGCATATCGTATTCATACCATGAAGGGCTTGGATCAGAACACTTGATCCATTAGTCATACTAACTTTAAGGTGTCATCATGTGTGTCAAAAAGTGTTTCTTTCTAAAACTTGCACACGCCTTCGGCAAACAGACATCAGAAATATAAGTGATTATTAAGGGGTTAGATGTTATTGATCACAAGTAAGCCTTGAATAGAGTAATGTTATTTGAGTTCTAAGCCTTTGAAGTGGACCATAAGTATCAAATGTTGATAATGAAACAAAATTAAAGACTTATTGGGTGAAGCGTCGTATCACTTACCAACACAATTGGCACTTCTAATTAGCTATGCTATGGTGAACATATCCCTTAAGTAGTATTTCCACCAAAGGTTGCTAGGATGATTACCTGAAGATTGCAGTAACAAAAGCTTAACACTAAAACTACACTAATATCACAAATACTACTGTTAATGTAAACTACAGCAAGCTATGCTTAAGTGCTAGAGAAAGTAAAGCTTGTAGAGGCTGATTAAGCTCCTTTTGTGGTTTGATTGGTTGAACCATTGTGGAAATGTGACCATGATTCCCATTTTAGTCGTGGTTTCCATCATGCTCCTTCATTCTTGCGTCCTTGACGAAACATTTGCGGTAACCGTTATTTTTGATCCATGATCCTGAGATTAGCAATGATTGGGCAACTGTCTGGTAATCTTCACGTTTCGCCGATTCCTCATTTTAGTTCGGTGAAACGTTTGCTTTGTCACCGAACTTCAATCCATTTTATTTGCTGTCAACAACACCTTGTTTGGATTGTGTTCCATGGTTGATGGACAAGGTATTTCTAGCATAAAGCTTCCAACTTTCAGTTTCCACTACCTTTATAATGTTTGAACCTGCTTGTTAATATCTCTAAAATAGCATCTTGAAATAAACAATTCCCCGTTCTTTGGCATGGTGCTTATTTTCTTCTTCCTTCATTAATTGAGACATTGATTTCTTTGTCATTTTTCCTTTACTTTTTTTTCTTTAGCATTGGTTTATTTGTCAATTATTATAATCCTGAAGAGATGTGCATGCCCATAGTGAGTGTACTAAACTAGGTTTTGTAAATAATGCTCATATACGAGAATCACCTTGTAATTGGGTTTTCATATATTTGAGAGTGCAAAACTCCATGGCACTTGGATTTCTTATTAGGATTTTCACTCCTTCTATCTTTAATTCTTAGAATAAGGATTAGTAGCTTAACAGTTAACACTTCAATTGATTGTACTTTTTAAGAATATCAATATTTAGATTCAGATTGAAGAAGTGCTGAATTAGTGAAAAGATATCAAGCATAAAATAGTGAAAAAATTTAGAAAATATAACGTGAACTGATATATTGATCCCAAATTAGTTTTCATCTTGGATTTAATCAATCAGAACAAAAAAAGATGGTCCATGGAAACTGGGACTCCTTCCGCAATTCGATGGGCAATCTTATTATTTTTCAGTGTTTGTTTTTGCAATGATTGTTCCTACTTCAACAATCAAAAGGAGAATAATTTTCTAAGATACAACTGGTGCAGTTAGCATATCAGATATCCCTCACTTATTCTCATGGGCTCAGACTTGATCAACAAACTTTAAACTGGAAATTTTTAACATTGGCCATTGCTTGTGTGTTAGCACAAACAAATAGACAATTAGTCTTCGATTACACTCAAGGTCTTGTAGTCCATATTAAATAAGATCCAACCAGTGAGGGTTTTTTTGCATGATTTGTTATACATGCTCCATAAAAACTCTTAATATTCTTCTAACATATAGCTTTTCTCCATTGATTTTATTTTCACTCTATTGCAATCAAAGGTAACTTGATTGTCTCAAAGATTCTTGAATTTAGTTGACCAAAAAGAATGTTTTAAAGAATTTACTATAGTTATGTTCTCCTCTTTGTTCCCTCCAATTCCACTCACTGACTCACTATAAATTTCTTTTGGTGGTTCTTCTGGAACTGGGATTATTTCTCTTAGATGTTGGAAGTTTTGGTTCAAAAAAGAGATTTAGAAAGAATTTTAGAGAATTTTCTTTCGCATGATAGGTGTGTCGCTTAGCCCCATGGGATTTTTCTGTTTATAGAATTAAGGGAATATGGTTGTTGAGAAGAATCCCTTAATAGAATGGGGAAAATAGAATTTAAATTTATTTATATATTGCTATTAAATGTGTCCAGTTGGTCAGCTAGACATCAAATTTTCAAAAATCACAGAATGTTTCTCTTGCTACTGTAATGGAAGAGGAAGTGATTGGAATTTATGAGAAATATATCTACTGTTAACTCATAACTGATGCAAGCCAGTTAATGATTTGTAGTCATATAAGTGAGGGATATTGGTGCAAACTGTAAGACAAAAAACCTTTGAACATTAAAATCAGGATTGATGCAAACTCAGGGGTGTTTGGGGATTGATTTGAAACCCAAAGTATTCTCACCTAATTACTCATTAGAGGTTTTTAACATTTCTTGGAAAGAGAAGGGTGGATATGTAATTTACTTTACATTGAATTCTTCATTTTATATAGAGTATAAAGCATCTATACCTTCAAAAGATACTTTGAAGTATTAATAATTTTATCATGCAACATCAAAATGCTAATCTTTTAAGAAGAAATTATGGTTGAAACAGATGTGGAAGTGGTTTTTTGGTAAAGGGGTTATTGCACATATTATCTGGAAAAACACTGTCCTAACTTTTACAATGCGTATTGTTTTGTATTTATTAAATATTTTTGAATGCTTCTGAATGCATCTTAGAAGCTTTGGAACTTTTCTTTTTTATGTTTTCTTGAAGATTTTATGAAAGTCAATTCTCTATTTCTGAAGTGAGATTTAGATTCTGTGATAGTTTTGACATGATGCCATTTTCTCTTTTCATCCTAATTATATATCATTTATGAATAAGACATGGCATATGGAACTGACAGCACTGGCGAAAGTGGCCAAGGATCCATTGCTACATTGAGAACTCAACTGGTATGTTTATATCTAAAGAATCCATAAAAGTGAAAACAGATTGTCCTATTCCGTGCAGGATCTGCAGCAACAGCAACTATATGAAAGAGAATCCACTCTAGCTCAAATTGATCGTGGTCGAATGATATTATTGTCCAAACTTAAGGAGTACAAAGGTGAGGATTTGGAGGTTATCCATGAAGCTGCAGCCTTTGCCGGAGGAAGTATCATGCACGATGACGATCTTGTCCTCCCTCCATACCCGAGGCACTTTCCAGACACCCTGGTCTTGGATGACGTTTATACTTCAAATTTTGTTTCTAAATATAAGCTTTCTCAGAATGGACCGAATGGTGAGTCTGCATGTGAAAACAAGAACAACAGTGATAGCCTGCAAAAGAAGAAGGTGGAGCCTGTGGGCGGAAATGGGTGGAGAAGTTTGAGGCCCATCATTTGGCTGGTAGCCAAATCGGCACTCACGATTGTCAGCTTCGTGTCTGTCATGAGTTTGGCTGGCTTTGATCCAAAACTTGGGAGGAATGGTGCCAATATCAAGCTATCAAGCCAATTTCAGAAATCATCTGGTGAGGAGAAGCAGGACCCATTGCAGTGCCCCCCGGGAAAGATTCTGGTGATAGAAGATGGGAAGTCTCGTTGTGTAGTGAAAGAGAGAATTGAGATTCCATTTGATTCGGATGTCACAGCTCCTAGTCTAAGTTATGGATTTGGATGAATCCAGAAAGTAAGTCTCACTTTTGTAAATTTTCTAGTCAAGAGTTACCTATGCTTGTATTTCTATAAATTTTACTTACTATTGCAATGGTACGACAGATATTTGTGTGATATCTGTCGTTTTTTTGCTAGTCTTCTATATTTTGCCTCCTCTTTTTGTCGTGGGAAGTTGCTGCGAAAATTAGTGAGCAAATCTTTTCAGATGAAAAGTCTGGGATCTATAACAGTTATCCTAACTTTCTACGCGACCTGGTTGTTATCGGTGCATTTGGGAGCCAGTTGTTCTAGACAGCCGCCCTTCTCGATGGCAAACTGGGACATTTTGCTTTCTCCCTGTTATTTATGCACTATCACCAGGTTTTTGCTATCTAATGGGTCGGTTTATCTTCACCAAACCTCTTCCATCCTTTGACGTTAGGGTTGATTTCCTGGATCGTGCATGTACGGTCGCATATGTTTGCGTTCATCACTGAGTATTTTCCTCATGTTCAAACTTTTTCAGCCTTCACGTGCCAAGTTACTCAAGCAGTTCATTTTTGTCGCATCCATTGAGAGATCATTTGTTTCTAGGAAAAAACAGTGGGGTGCCAAGTGAGTTACGTATGTATGGTTATCACAGATGACTTCCATCTAGACTGGCTTATTTGGAATTTATTACATCATCCATTGACCCATAATGATCCAATAATGAACTGTACCTCAACTAAAACAAAATTTTAATTATACTATTATTTAATCTACTTCTTAACACTTAACAATTAGTTTTATCATGTATTATAGTTATTGGGATAATCGAGTTATGGGTCTATCATATTTTCAACAATATTAGTATAATTTGACATAATTACGATTGTTTATCGATAGTACCATGTCTTTGAAACATGCAAGAGATATATTTGAATACAATGATATATTTCAATGTAGACACCAGCGTACTTACACTATATTTGGATGTTAAAACATACATGTAACGGCAGAAATCCAATTGATCTCATAAGAATCTCAAATTCAATAATCAAGTTTAGGCCTAGCATATTTCAACTGAAGTTGTTATGTAACTTTATCTTAGTTTTTATTTAGTTCACTTACTTTTTTTTCTAAGTAATGTGAAACTTGATTTGATCTATTACATTTTCCTTTATTTGAACATATGATGTCTTTATCACAGTTATAATCAGAAGATGTCGGATTCTAGAATTGGTTCTTATTTCTTTGATTTTAGTGCTTAATTCTCACGTTTCTGATTAGTCTATGTTCTAGATATCATTTGTAACGATAAAAATCTAATTAATCTATAATAATCTTAAACCTAACAACTAGATTAAGATGTATAAGTTGACGTTGATGCAATAGTTGATCTTAATCTTTATTTAGTCCACTTACATTTTTTTCTAGACAATGTGGTGGGATTAAATCTATGATATTACAATAGATGCCAAATCATCTCATTTGACCATGGATAGACTTATTTGACAGTAGGTTCGGCTTATAAGTGGTGCAATAGATTTATTTGTATATATCATTATAACATACTTAAGAGTCAATGGACCTCATAATAAATTCTTCAATGAAATGAGCAACAAAAGAAAATTAAGTTTATGCTACTGTAATTAATGTGAAATACATAAGAGTAACTTTGTCATGTAACGAGCGCAATTACGAGATACAATGAAAAAAAGTATCCTATATTGCAAGATAACAATCAAAATATAATGAATATTAGGACGTTGCTACGAGAGACACATGCAAATATGATTTCATTTCACTACTCTGTGCCAAATTTGATGAAAAATGACATCCTCTTCCATGTCAGGTGCCTTCTCATTTGTTGGAACATACACAGTAGATTAGTCGCGTTTCGTGCATTTGATTCCTATTATATTAGGGAAGAAGTCTACCTTGGAGGTAAACAGAGAATATAGTTTGGATCGAATC
This sequence comes from Posidonia australis, assembly GCA_024699735.1. Taxonomy (NCBI): domain Eukaryota; kingdom Viridiplantae; phylum Streptophyta; class Magnoliopsida; order Alismatales; family Posidoniaceae; genus Posidonia; species Posidonia australis. Next base: position 2,777 of record JAMKQA010145874.1, on the reverse strand, counting down.
GTTTTTATAGGATTTTAACCATCTTTCCACTCTTAATTACCAAACTGTATCATTGTACGTGAGTCGGTCAACTTCGTTCTTAATCCAGTTGGTTCATTAATATTTATCGTTCCAGAATACAGTAATTTAACATGGACCGAACGCAAATAACACATTCCAGAACATGAGGCCTGTAGTTGGTTCAAACACAGTCAGCCATATAGTAATTAATTATTGATGATTTTTATTTAAAACATACCAAAATGAACTAGAGTTTCTTTTCATAGGAGAAAAAAAGGCAAAGAACACAAAACCATGCCGTTGGCATCCATGTAGAATGAGAATGCCATGCTAGAACATAAACAGAATGAGAGATCAATGATCATTTCTTATTGATATCCTCAGGCATTTATACATCGTAACAAATCATTCTAGAAATGATCATAAAGAGTAAAGTAAATATAAAGAATATTCTTTTGTTCACAACAATCATATCCAACGACACTAATCATTGGTGAGAAATATCCATGATTGGCTAAGGTGCATTGTGTTGTCTGGGGTGATGAAAGACACAACAATCATGTCCAACGACACAATCATCAAGTTTGTTAACAATCGCCCTCAAGCTTAATCAAGGTGCAACAACAGTGTAAACTTGTCCCGACTCATCATGAAAGACTGATTGCATAAGGGTCTAGTAAGAACGTTAGTCAACTGATCTTTGAAGGAAATGAATTAGACATCAACTTTCTTGTGGACCACGGGTTCTTTGACAAAGTGAAAATTCACAGATATATGTTTGGTCCGAGCATGATTTATCGAATGATTTCCTGTATATATGAAACTGGGAAGTAGAGTTACCTTCAATAATCAAAAAGACAAGTGGAGTTTGTCTTCACTTCATTCTAACGTTAGGAGAATTTCAACTTTGAAACTCTTAGTTCTTGTTTTCGTTATCTGATATTGTGTCAGCCGTATGTTTTCCACGTGAGTGTAATTTTCTAGGTTTCAAGTTCTGTATGATTTATGTTGCACCAGACTAGTCATTTTTTGTGCAAGACACACATTAGGCGAGGATGTAGTAGTGTATGCTAGATGCTACATACACATTTGGACGCTACAGAAAGAAAAGTATTGTATTGCATTAAAGATTATCTTCTGTATATTTAGAAGAATACAAGAGCATAAATTGATAACACAAATATGAAAGGATGAAAGGATAAAACAAAGATTTATATGAGATCAATTTACTTCTTAGGACTTCCATGCTTCAAGTAAAAACATTGTTGGAATACTACTAACAAAAGGTATAATAAACAACAACATCCAACAAACCGAAGCGAGATGGGAAAAATTTTGCGCCGCTACGGTCTTCCCCTTCGGAAGGGGTCCGGACGCTCCTCCGATTCCGTTCTCCTCCATCAAGCCACCCGTTTCGATTGGGTTGCCTTCAAAGAGAGTCTTCTTGAAGAGGATTGCTCCGACGCTCCGTCTCCCCTGGCAAAACCTCACCGTTCTCGTCGATCTCGAAAACACTTCAGATCGTCTTCAAAGGGGCAGGTACGTGTGCGGGGGAAGGATCATTCTTCCCTCTGTGGGGCTGAACCAGAGATGTATCTACTTCCATGTTTCCACTGGAATCTTTCCTAAGTTATTGTCTCTGTCTGGAAATCTTCCCAATATTAGCATAAATAATATGTTTCTCACTCGGAATATATACTTTTGTTGGTTAAAATACCTTAGGATCTGTGAAATGGCTGAGATATTTTACTCGAAATATACATTCTTTGCTTCTCTGAGTTTGGATTTCATTTCTAATGGCGGTAGGGGGAAGGAAGAGGTATGGCTTGTGGATGACATATCGCCTGTTCTCAAATGTAAAAGCATTACAGAAAATTTTATTCCTTCTTTACTTGATGAATATATTTGCATGTCCCCTTCTCCTTCTTCTCCGGCGAAGTCAGTTGGGGAGTGCCGGCGATCTTCTCCCTGCATCTGGTGGGGGTGGAATTTCCAAGACACTGACAAGTTGTCCAGTCGTACAAAGATATCTTTTCCCTCTAATTGGAATTATACGATATACAAACCACCTGTATTCTCTGATATTAGGTCCGCTAATCTTAATTATCTCTCTTCTGTTTGCACAAATTCCTTAGCGCAAACCCCTCTGAGTATTGCGATTGGGTCAGATTTTAGTATTGCTAATGGGTCTGCGGTAGAGTCGTTATGTGGTTTGCAGGCTTTAAATGCGCACTGTACACCTTCTTGTCAAAGTACAAGAAACGTCTCTTTCCCATGTAAATTTAAAGGCACTACCATAAATGAAACACACGCTTTTTCTTCCCGCGCGGAAGAAATTTCGGACGAGTGGTCTTTCTCTGACAACATCATTTACTCCAGCCGCCCTTCTATCCCATCTTCTCCCCCTTCCTTCACTGGCAAACGTTCTGCCTCCTCTGTGTAGGATACTAAGGCTTCTCTAGAGGGGGGTGAATAGAGATTTTCCGGTTTTAATTAAGTCTTTAAAATTATGATGCAATTCAAGAATTTTAGCACAAAAGCATTCAATCGCAAAGACACAAGATTTATAGTGGTTCAGCCAACCTCGGTTTAGTCCACTCCTCAAGTTCTCCATTTGAGACTTATCCGTTATATTCAATAACCTAGAATATTACAAGCTACAAAGATTACCTTGTTTGTACACTTGTATCACGAATTTCCTTCTCCTTCCTGGAGAACCTCTGATTGCTTTGAAAGAATGAGAGCTTTGGAGCACTTGAACTTTTGCTCTTGCTTGC
>JAMKQA010145873.1:0-12651 GCA_024699735.1 Posidonia australis | reverse complement strand
AAAAATTCATAAAAAAATCAAATATAAACCAATTAAAACCTTAATTAAACCTTAAATCACAAAATTAAGAAATTAAATTAAACCCATAAAGCCCAATTTAAATCCAAAAATTAAAACCCTAAAAAGTCCAAAAAAATCCAAAATAAAATCAAAACAAAAATCAAAGTAAAAATCACAAAACCCTAAGCCCGTTAAGCCCATTAAGCCCATTACTGTTCATTCAAGAATTCAATTTTAAACTATACAAATGTCAAAAATAATTCCAGTGACCCTCTTTTTCCAGCAAGAACTCCGGCGAGCAATTCCGAGAAATCTGGGATAGATCTCCGCCTCCGAGATATTTGACCAACCTCCTCTAGCTTAGGCTCGATCCAACGGCGCTGATGGGCTGAGGAGAGGAGGATCAAAGGTGGAGAACCGCCTTGCTGGAGTATAAGTGGCGTCGTCGGCGACAGAAAAGAATTTTTTTCAGAGCTAAAACCTTGGACTCCCAGAGAAATTTAGACCCTCCATCCACGAGTCCGAGGCTTCCTTCAACAACCGTGCCTTTCCCCCTCACACCCGACTAGCCAGAGCCTTCAACGATCCATTCTGGCGATCCAGAGTCGTCGCCGGAGCCGCGAACAGCCACACAGGTACCCTTCTCCCCTCTACTTCAATTCATTCATGCATCCCAGATCCCCTTGAGTGTCCAGGTCGCGCCGCGAGGGAGCCAGGCTCCCTATGCGCCCCCTGTCCCTCCACCCATCGCCGGCGGCCCTGATGATCCAGCCAGGCTCCAAGGGAGACTTCTCCTCCTCCCTTCTTCTTCTCCTCCCTCTCCTCTACTCTCCCCTTCCTTATCCCCTGAAGACTTGACGTCAGAGGCCTCTATTCATCGCCGTGCCATCGCCGTCGCCACCGACCACCGCCGCCCGTCGTCACGAGAAGCCCTAGCCGCTCCAACGCTCCCAGCTCCACGCCGACCGTCCAAGAAGACTCCCCACATCGTCCCGAGCATCATCGAGCCGCTCCACCACCAATCCAAGCCCCTGCACCGCTCCAGCCGTCGCCACCAACCTCACTGGAGCTCGTGGTGGGGGGGACGTCTTAGACCTCCCCAAGCCTTGCCGTTGCCTCCCGGAGCCTCGCTGTGCTACCAAGATGCTTCCCCAAGCCTCAACGCGCTCCGATAGCCCCTGTGCAGTCTTTGTAAGGTCACCGGAAAAGATCGTCGACGGTAGAGCGCCGGCGATCTCCGGTTATCATCGAATGGGCCTTTTATGGCCCATTCAGTTTAGTTTTTGATTATTGCATTTAGGTCCTTTATTTATTACATTTCAGTCCTTTTTTATTTCATATGGGTCCAAACATTTGCATTTTAGTCCTTACAGTTTTAAAATAATTTTTATTCTTTATTTTATCTGTGAATTTTCCATTTAGCCCTCTGAAGAGTTTATCTTTTAATTCTTAACATATTGATGCATGTTTTTATTACTTTTAAGTCTAGAAAATTTACATTTAAGTCCTTGAAGTTTCTGAAACAAGTTTTTATCTGTAAAAATTGTACTCTGATCCCTGACTATTTTCAGAATTGTATGGATGATCAATAAAATCATGTTTCTATCACTTTTAAGTCTAAGAATTTATATTTAGGACCCTGAAGTTTCTGAAACAAGTTTTTCTCTGTGAAAATTGCACTATGACCCTTGAATGTTTTCAAAATGGCACTGGTGATCAATAAAATCATGTTTTTATCATTTTAAGTTCAAGAATTTACATTTAGGTCCCTAAAGTTTTCTGAAACCTTTTTTCTCTGTGAAAATTACAATATGAACCATAAATTCTTCAAAAATCACACTGTGCATCATAAAAATTGAATTTTCTTCACAATTTGGTCTTGGAAATTTACATTTAACCCCCATAACTATTAAAAATGAGTTTTGACTTTGAATTTTACATTTTAAACCCCAGGATAAATCATAATTACACTGATTAACCTGAAAACTCATTTTTTATCACAATCAGGCCCCTAGAATTTTACATAAAAGCCCCTGAATTCATATTAAACTATTCTTGAACATAAAATTTACATTTTGACCCTTAGATTATTTCTAAATTCCTTATTTAGGATTTTTAAATATTTTCCATCATATTTTGGGCTATTTTTCACCCTTGTTTTGTATTTAATCACAGAATCCACTTGCAAATCATGTTTTCACTGAGATTTGATATTTTGCCCAGCATTTTGGCCGCATTTGCACTCATGTAAATTTGGCACTTTAGTCCCTGACTTTTCAAGAAATTATCTAAGTGCAATTTTTGCATCCTTGTGCCACATTGACACTGGACCCGTCATTTGGATGTCAGAATAAGGACCATGAACCTGTTTTTCATCTTTTTTCTCGTTCTTATCGCGAATTTTGCATTTTAGTCCTTATGTTTGTCATTTATTGCATTTACATCCTTTTGGTGATTTTTCTTCTCCGATTTCTTCCAAATGACATTATCCAAAAATTTAGCCTTGCATCATTCCCATGCAAGCACTTGTCACATATGGCCAGGGGAAATGACCAAATTACCCCTACGTTCCCAATTCATGAGCATACGCCTCATTCTTTGCATTTAGCCTTGCTTTGTCCATGTTTCAGTCATTCTCTAGAGTTTTTGCACATTTAGGCACTTATCATTACTTTTTTTATCCTTTTTCCTCACATTTATCTATATTTGGTGAGCCAACATCCCATGCCTCTCATCCATGGTTTCTTTCTCCACTCTTCCTTCAGAGTTTCTCATCCTTTATCCGATTTGACTAGTTTTGATCCTACATCTCATGTTTTTGATTTGATTTGGATTTCATCGCCCCAGGGTATACAGTAACAGGCCTGAGGGACGATATTTGTCCCCACTACGGATTATTTTACCCTTTTCGATTTTCATGACTTTTTACAAGATTCCGAGTCATCTTGTCTTCAGAGTTTCTCATCCTTTATCCGATTTGACTTGTTTTGATCCTACATCTCATGATTTTGATTTGATTTGGATTTCATCGCCCTAGGGCGTACAATAACAGGCTTGAGGGTCGACAGTTGTCCCCACCGTGGATTATTTTCTCCTTTTGATTTTCACGACTTTTTCCAAGATTCCAAGGACTCAGATTGACTTTACTTTTCCTCCTTTTGACATCATTATGACTTTTCGAGCCTTCTTTAACCAAAACATCGTCATTTCATGTGGTTTTCTGCAATTTTGTCATTTCTTGTGGATTTCTTCGCAGTTGTCTCGCATTGTCTTGCACATCCATCCAGTCTTGTCATGGCATACATATTAGCATGATTGGAGCATGATCCAGGTTTAGCAAACATCCATCTGGCCTTTAGCAAGCAATTAGACTAGAAAGACCGAGTTTCTCGGGCGTACGAGGGTGCCTAACACTTTCCTCGTGCATAATAGGAATCCTTACCCATCCTCTGGTTAGCAGACATCCAGCCTTCACATTTGCACCTTAGGCATTCATCTTTTTGTGGTTTTCCTCATCATTCCCTTAAAAGACTAGGTGGCGACTCCTTTTCTTTTTATTTTATCCTATCTTGTGCCTTCGCCATCTTGGCATGGTTGTGATCTCCTTCCCCCTCCTCCGGGTCGGCATGGTCACACTCACAAACTAGTTTTTTCCTCTTTACAGCTTAGTATTCCGTGTGCGAGTTCCTAAGCCTGAGCCCAGGTGATCCTTTTGGTGACCTTAGTCTTGAGGCATTACTCTCGATTGTCATTCCTTGAGCTATCTGTCACTTTCGATGTTAGCTACTCATAGGTGTCGTCCCCTTGTCTGCAATCGCAGCCCCATCCTTACTCGCTCACTATCCATTATGGCCTAGCGAGCGTCTGAGAATTTTGTACCAACTACTTTGGAGGCGATCTCTATTTTTGCCCCTCCTTCCTCCCTCATTTTGACATCTGTTACTTCATTTGCTCTCCATGAAAGCCACTTTCAGGCATATGGAGTTCCCTACCCTTCAGTTTCAGGACACTGGCAGACCTTGATTGGTTTGGAGCCTACGACTAATGTGGTTACTATGACCACCACAAGGACACCTAATCTGATAATGTCCTGTCCTTTGGTTAGCTCAACCCCCCTTGACATACAGTTGGCTGCGATTGACTCCACTGTAGGAATCCAACCAGCCGGATCTTTGAACTCTCAGCCCCATTGACATCCCTTCTGCTTGCTCTTTCGGCCTTCGATACTACTACTGATGGCTCAGCTACTGTGCAATCTCAGCAGCTTCTGGCCCTTGCACAGAGGCTGCAGAACATGCCTCTCTCTTTGGATCCTACTTTGACTACCTCTGTTGTCCTGTTCCTGAGGTTCCATATCAGCCAGCTCAGACATTTCATGCTGCACATGTCACACCACCACTGCAGCCATCGCCACAACTTCTTGCTGCCTCTACGACAGGCGCCACATCTCTACCATTAGTATCATCACCATTGTACACATAGCATATTCCTTCATCTACTGGTGGTCAGCCTTTTAGGCCGGCAGGAGTACAATGGCCTGTAAACCTTGCTATACCAGTACAATAGTTGTTTCTCCCACACACAACACTACGTTCGGCATAGCATACTGCCATTCCTCCATCTTTGCATCAGATTCAGGCTTCAGCATACATGCCACCACAAACAACACACACGCATGGGTACGTTGGTCATCACGCCACGACTCCAAGTGGCGAGATGATAGATCTGGAAGAGCACATGGGTGCTATAAATACAATATATGCAGGACCCACCCTAGCTACACAATCAACATCAGCAGCAACCCCAGATGCACTTCTCAATAGGATGAATGATCTAGAGAGAGCATTGTGACAAGTGTAAGGTGGGGATCGCTAGTCTTACTCGTTTCGAGACCTCTGCTACTTTCCAGATGCTGTACTCCCCTCGAATTTTCACATCCCAAGCTTGAAAAGTACAATGGGAAAGGCTGCCCAATTTCGCATCTCAGGGCGTATTATGGTGATCTTGCTCAATTGCAGGCTGACGAGAGGCTTCTTATTCACCTTTTCCAGAAGAGCCTCACAGGTCCAACTTTAAAGTTGTTCACATCCTTGGATATGACTACCATTAAGACTTGGAATGACCTTAGTCAGGCTTTTCTGGAACAATATTCATTCAATCTCGACATGGTCCCAAAGCGCGAGGACCTAGTTGCAACAAAGCAGAAGCCCCATGAGCCGTTCAGGGAGTATGTTGGGCGCTGGCGGACTCTTGCTTCAAAAAATTGTGATACATCCTCTGATGAAGAGTCTATCGAAATGATAATCTGAGGAGCGTAGACAGCCACAAGGGCTACACAGAGCATTCAACCCAATTCCACTTTTGCATCCTTGATCAAAGCTGACACCGGGTTGAGAGCTCATTGCACAGCAGAAGTTTTCCTGTATTAGTGGCATTCGCCAAGCAGACCATGGCTTCGAATCACAATGGAGGGACTAGCAATAGTAATGGTGGCAATAATGGATCTAACACTGGATATTCAAGGAGGAAGGACACTGCCAAGAATGTCGTGGCATATGTGGGAACTCCCGTTATGCCAGTTAGTGTGGTGAGTTTGCTAGCATAGAATCAGGTAGTTTATACTCCTACACCTAGGGCACCACGCACATCACAAATCGCCACCACCGCTGAGCCAGTATACCAGCCTACATCGGCAAGGCAAGGGCGCAACCCAGGACCAAGACAGCCTCGATGACTTGTGAAGGATTACACTCCTCTGGTTGAGCCACTGATCAGTGCCATATTCCCCAAAAGTTGCGTCACTCCTGAGACTTTCAGAAATTCACCCACCATCGAACCCACTTCTAGGGTGGTTTAAAGCGAATTTATTCTACAGTTTCCACAGAGTCGTGGGGCACTTTATGGATAACTGTTATACACTTCAGAATGCAATTCAGGACTTGATTGACCAGAAGGTCATCATCATCAACACATAGGAGGCAGAGCCTGCGCTAGCTGCATAGACACAACATTCTTCTGCATCTACACATAGCAATATAGTCAACCAACCCTTGCATGAGCACACAGCCGGAACTTTAGGAGTTCATCTTATTTCTTCTATTGAGTTTGCACCCTCATTGCTTGACCCTTCTCTTCTCATTCATTACCTCTCAGATCCTTTTCCCCATCAGCTTTACTAATTTTTTGTTGAAGCTTCCTGGTCTACAGTCAACATGATTCAGCTAATAGCCAAGCTGAGGCACGTAGCTGGTAAACCTACCATGCAATCCACCTCACCATCTGTTTGTTTGCTAACTAGACCAAAGTCAGACATGGTTCAAAAATGCTAATACCCACTTCATCAAACACACCAGCCCTGGTCCTAGTGGAATTGGAGGCCCATACTCCTGTGGTCATTAACTTCACATAGGATACTCATCACATGCCTTATAGCTATGCCACAAAAATGTGTGTTGAGGTAACGCAATCAGGACGGGTGTACAAGGCCCTAGTTCCAGCTAGCAAGCCCTGCTAGTCAATTGTCTCATCATCCCAACCAGAGAACCAAATTCCCAGTCCAGTTCTCGAAGAAGTAACACCAAGAGCCAATCCCACCACTACCATAAATGACCCACCTATAGTAGACATTACAGCCCAATTGAAAAGGTTAAAGCAGATATTTCGATTTGGGACCTAATTCACACATCAGTTGAGCATAGGGAGGCCTTCCTCTGAATTTTCCAAGTCGCTCATGTTTCCCCAATAATACAACTGTCAGCCAAGGAGAACATGGTTGGAATGGTAGTTGCGCCACAGGTGATCTCCTTCTCCAGTTCAGAATTACCCCCGACAAGGACCAATCACAACCAACCCCTGTTTATCACGGTGCAATACCAGAATTTTCACATTCCTCTTACGATGCAATACTAGAATTTCCGTATTGCTCTTACTTTGGTGGATAATGGTGTTTGCTTAAATGTCTGCCCCTTGCGAACTGTAAGTCAAGTCGGATTCATATCTGAAGACATTACCTCGGTTGTGAAAGGAATGGCGGCTTTTGACAACACGCACCATGATGCTTTAGGGATTTTGGTTATTCCTCTGGTCATTGGTCCTGCCTATTTCGAGGTAGAGTTTTATGTTGTCGACCTCGAACCATCTTACAATCTCCTGCTTGGGTGCCCTTGGCTCCACAAGCATTAAGTTATCCCCTCGACTCTTCACCGATTGATTAAGTTCTGTTGGAACAATGACATTATTGTTGTAATGGTGGAAAATCTTGAAAAGGAGAAAGTAGAGGCAGTCTCTTTGTTGTCTCCTCAAGCTGTCTATTTTGACCCCAAGCCTTCTATTGAGCTTTACCGAGTTGACCGCTTTGAACCTGTCAATTTCATTCTAACTCTCGAGTGCACCAACCATTTGGCCGCTTTTGGCAATCCTTTTATGATGGTCGAGAATCTTTGTTAGAGGTGGGGGTACGAGAAAGGAGCACCTCTCGGACGAAATGGCCAAGGAATCGCAGAACTAATTGTCGTGGAGAAAAGACGAGAGTTTAAAGGACTAGGATACAAATGGAAGCCACAGGATGGATTCTTGAGGAATCGTAAGTTTCAAAAAAATTTTAGTCCATGGGATTTAACTAACTTTGTTAGTGTAGGATTTCTAGATCCCAATCAGAATCCTATTGTTGTAGAGTCTAAACAGAATGAGCCAACCAGTCGATTAGAGTGGATATGTGTTGAGGACTATTATTCTGAGGAAGAGGTTGTGGATTGCATAACAAGTCCAACATCGTCCTTTCCACCAAGGACAACAAGGCTTGTGTTGCCATCTTCAGAGTTGGTTGCAGCTATAGTTTTGGCAAAACCAATTTCAGCTATAGTTTCACTAGCAAATCAGTCAGCTTTGACAAAGTCGCAGCCAAATTAGCCGGAATCGCCTCTTGAGGTGTGAAAGATTACTAGTGCATACTATGTGGATTTTGCTTTCGATGAAGAGGTAGGAGATGATGTAGCGACACAAGTTGATAGTATACTTAGTGATTTGAATGTTCTGTTCCAGGAGCAGCTAGCAACACTGGTGGAAGACACAGAGAATGAACATAGGTGCAGGAAGAGAAACGCAGTAAATCCGGAATGCATTGCATAGCAGACAGTCCCACACTGTCAATTTACCATTATGGCCTTAAGGGAAGATAGACTAGTGAATGCTAGACTAGAGGAGTTCATCTCCAATCAGCTAGGAGGCAGGTCTAGTTGGTATTACCAATTTTAGCCCCACTTGGGTAGTGGGGTCCAAAAAAAACGATCTTGAGTTAGGCTCAGGAGAGAATGCCGATGGCAGCACTCACATCAGTCGGTCAGAGGATAGCCACGCATCACACACATTGTACATACAACCCAAGAAAACTAGAAAAATAAAAATAGTTCTCCATACAATAATGCTGTGGAAGTAGTGGGATAGCTAGGGGCATTTGTAAGTTCGAAAGCATCAGTATCAGAGATTGTCAGAGGTGCGTACAAAAATACTAGAGTAATAGTGACTATTCTGAATTCATTGCCAAAGGCAGAGTGATGAGCAAATATGCACCTTTGAAGACACGTATCAATCTTTCCAGCAAGAGGTCCTTTCTGAATTCATTACATATGAGGAAGAGGATGATGTAGAAATAGAGGAGGATCGTCATGACGCACCAGACTTCTACCCTTACGATGATGATCCAGAAGGCCCAAACATGCATGTAGAAGAGGAAACTGAATGTGTAAACATTGGCACTGTTGAAAATGTCCAGGAAGTGCGAATTAGTGCCAGAATGGTTAGCAAATGTGGTTCCATTGCCAAAGAAAGATGGTCAGGTTCAAATGTGTATTGATTACAGAGACCTAAACAAGGCAAGCCCAAAAGATGACTTTCCACTCCCGTACATCGATGTACTTGTGGATAATACTGTAGGACATAAAATGTTGTCATTCATGGATGGATTTTTAGGTTACAATCAAATTATAATGGTAGAGGAAGATATGAAGGAAACGTCCTTCATTACCCTGTGGGGAGTATTCTGTTACATGGTTATGCCATTCGGGTTGAAGAATGCTGGGGCCACCTATCAAAGGGCGATGACAACATTGTTCCATGACCTCATGCACTAAGATATTGAGGTCTATGTGGATGATACGATAGCTAAGTCAAAAGAGCTCGAAGAACACATTGCTCACTTGAGAAAGTTGTTCAACCGCTTGCGAAAATACAAGCTGTAGCTTAAGTCCAACAAATGTGTATTTGGGGTGTCATTAAGCAAGCTACTGGGATATATTATCAGCCAGTGGGGGATTAAGGTGGATCTGAACAAGGCTAAAGCCATCATTGAGATGTCTCCTCCTACAACAAAAAAAGAAGTCCGAGGGTTGCTAGGATGGTTACAATATATCAGCCGGTTTATTGCCCAGCTGACACCAATTTGTAAGCCAATCTTCAAACTCTTGAGGAAGAACGCACAGATCCACTGGAGTGATGAGTGCCAAGAAGCTATCGACAAAATTGAGAGGCTCTTGGTAAGACCACCAGTCCTTGTTCCCTCAACACTGGGGTGTCCTCTATTGCTCTATTTGTCAGTAACACAGCATTCAATGGGTGCGGTCTTGGGTTAGCATGATGAAACGGGTCATAAATAGAGGGCCATTTATTACATAAGGAAGAAAATTCAATGATTGAAAAATTAAGTACACCGCAATCGAGATGGTCTGCTTATCCTTTATCTAGGCCACATAACGTGTGAGGCATTACATGATGGCATATCTTGTTCTACTATTGTGCTGATATGATCCTATGAAATACTTGTTCCAACTGCCAGCACTGGTGGGTAGATGTGTCAAGTCGCAGGTGCTCTTATCTCAGTTTGATATCACTTTTGTCACTCAAAAGTCTATGAAAGGACTGGCCATGGCAAATCACTTAGTAGATCTACCTTTATTAGAGTATCAATCCCTGTAGACTCAGTTCCTCGATGAGGATATACTGTTTGCCATGAAAGAGGATGAGTCAAAAGGACCCTATGACAAAGAACAGTGGCATCTCTACTTTGATGGTGCAGTTAACAGAAGAGGCATGGGCATTGGTGCAGTATTGGAGATCCTGCAAGGCCAGATGATCCCACTTGCTTGAAAGTTGACCTTTGTGTGCACCAATAATGTGGCGGAGTACGAGGCATGTATTCTTGGACTATGGGCTGCATTAGAACTTGGTGCACAGAAGTTACATGTGCATGGTGACGCCATGTTGGTCATCTCGTAGGTCAATGGTAATTGGACGACAAAGGATTTGAAATTGGTACGATATCATACCCATCTTCTAAAGCTAATGGCTGAATTTGTGGAGATACACTTCTTTTTTATGAACAGAGCCAAGAATGCTTACACATACGTGTTGACCACTCTCGTAGCTTGGTTGTCCATACCAAAATGTAACACGGTGAAAGTGTCAGTAACCTGCATAGACCTGCTGGTACACTACATGAGCATAGAGGAAGCAAACCCCATAGAAGAGCTCCATGGTATCATGACATTAAAGTTTTCTTGGAAACCGGGAGTCATCATCCAGATGCATCAGCTGCAGACAGAAAGACTATGGTCCGACTAGCGTCAAAATATGTGCTTGGAGTAGGTCACTTATACAAAAGATCTTATAATTAGATGCTTCTACGCTTTTGGATAAATAGGAGGCCAATACAATAATGCTACAAGTGCATGCTGGAACATGTGGACCACACATGAATGGAGTGTTACTAGCCAAGAAGATAATGTTACAAGGCTATTTCTGGTCAACCATGGAGACAGACTGTTGTTAGTTTGTGCGAAGATGTCACAATTGTCAGATCCATGACAACTTCATTCATGCACCTTTGCAACAGCTCCACAACATGTCATCGCCCTTGCCTTTCTCGACATGGGGAATAGATGTTATTGGAGCTATTCACCTGGCAGCTTCTAATGGACATCAATACATTCTGGTAGCTATTGATTACTTTACTAAATGGGTGGAGGCAACTTCTTACAAGATAGTGACAGCCTCAATAACTAAGAAATTTATCAGGAATAATATCATCACCCGATATAGGGTCTCACATTCAATTATTTCTGATAATGGGACAAATTTCATAGTCAAAAGGCTCAAGGATTTTCTCCAGGAGTTTCATATCAATCATAGGTCCTCTCTGTATCGCTGTCAAATGAATGGGGTAGTGGAATCCACCAATAAGAATCTAACTGAGATTCTAAAAAGATGGCAGAAACTCATACGGATTGGCATGATAGGCTCCCATATGCTTTGTAGGCTTACAAAATATCAGTCTGAACTTCAACTGGAGCAACTCCATATTCTCTAGTCTATGGTATGGAAGCAGTCCTACCTATAAAGGTGGAAATGCCCTCGCTGAGAGTCTTGAGGGAAGCTGAGTTGGATGAAGCAGAGTGGGTTGAGGACTGCTTTGTTTAGCTGAACTTGATAGATGAACATAGATTACAAGCTATGCATCATGCACAATGTTATCAGAAATGGATGGCTAAAGCCTATCAAAATAAGGTCCGACCTAGAAGTCTCTTGCCGAGGGACCTGGTCTTGCGAGCTATACATCTCCTAGATCGTCGTGGTAAGTTCAGACACAACTAGAGAGGACCATTTGTAGTCAAACAAGTCTTCTCTAGAGGAGCAGTAATCCTGGAGGACATGGATCATATCGAACAGTCAGAGTCAGTTAATTCATGCTACTTAAAGAAGTACTATTAGTGATCACAAACCTCATGTCCTCGCTCTACGACATGGTCCTCTCCTCTCACTCTATGAATGCATGCATTCATTATAATAATGTTTTATGCATCCATGTAGCCTTGAATCTTAGCACATGCCTAACTAACTCCCATTCAACACATGCATCTATAGGCAAGTAGTTGTCATTATCATCACATGCATAGATCTTGGTCTAGTGATGATGAGGGGAATAAGCTTGCCAGTGATGGAAATGCATAGCATCTCCTCGGGTAGACACTATCCAGGTAACCTAGAGAGTGAGTGTAGACACCCTGATTTTGCAGGTATACAGGCTGGAATTGTGGTAGCTGGGCCTTTAATCATAAATGATCCCAAAGCCAAAGAATGCCTAACCCAACAGTAAATGATCTAAGCCGTGATTCGAGGCCATAAAGGTCCACCTCGTTGGCACACCTATCTGGCACACAAGATAGGCACACCTCACTGGCGCACCTATCTGGCGCACCAGACAGGCGCACCTCTCTGGCACACCTGTTTGGCCATTAATCACAAATGAACCCTTGAAAACCCATTTTATCCCATAAGGCCCATGAAAGCCTACTTTGGCCCAATTTAGCCTACTTTGGGCCCACAAAGGCCCACAACAACTTAGCCCACTTTCTTTTATTTCTCTTCCAACCCAACACCCCATCTTCTCCTCTTTATTTTCAATTTTTTCTTCCAACACAACAACGTGCGTTGTCGGGCCAGGTACGCTCTCCTCCAACCTTATTTAGTTTTGAATATAGCTTCCTAGAGTCCCCTCTCTCTTTTGGATCAATTTCGATCAATCCAGAGGTCGGAATTGCTCCCTAGACCTCGCCATCGCCGTTTCTTAGCGATGTAGGTTTGGGGGGGGGGGGGGGGGGG
>JAMKQA010145872.1:0-10447 GCA_024699735.1 Posidonia australis | reverse complement strand
GTCTTGGGCAGGAATTTGGTAGGCTGTTTGCACCTTACTCTTACATGGAGAGTCTATGCATCAGCCCATGATCCAATGTCATGACTGAATCTTGTTTTTCTCACTTAGCATAAGATAGGTAGGATCTTGTGTGAGTCTACTAGCCTTTGAGCACGAGATTCACAAATCATTGCATTAGCACACTTACCGAGTTTTATAAAGAGTTTTACGCTGCACACTTTTCCAGAATGCATTCTCTTGTGAACTGGCATTGCATAGTTTTCTGTTTTCACTCAGCACATTTTTCTGGCCGACCTAGGAGCATATAGGTGGCGCACCAGACTGGAGCACCAGTTTGGCGCACCAAACAGGGGCAGCAACCTATTTTTAGTAGCACACAACAGGTTTTATATGGTTTTAGCATGCTTTCTCGACTCGATTTGGCTTCTGAGTTTCTTCCTTGGTTTTCTCCCTTGGCATAATAGGAAGGCACAACTCTGTTTTCAATCATTCCATGTATTTTAGATTGCATTTGGCATATAGCAAGGCAAGGATGAAAAATCACTCGAGATTATTAGATCTTTGATCTTATTATGCAATATTGTTACATCAACACTTGACCCGACATACGAGTGATACTTCTGAGCATTAGGATACACTTTGCACATCATGCACCTATATTTTAGACACCACATGCATTAGCATGACATAGCATATCGCCCTCGGGCTTATATAAAAGGCTGAAAAGTCGACATTTCATAAGTAAAAGAGAAACCAATAGAAGACCGATTATTCGGACGCACGAGGGTGCCTAATACCTTCCTCGTGCATAACAAGAATCCTTACCCATTTCTGGTTTATGACCTGCTTTTCCATTGCATGATTTGCATGTTTTATATGGTTTCCTCGTCTTCCATTATAAAAGACTAGGTGGCGACTCCTGCATTTGCATTTTTATTTTTGTTGTTTTTGCCGTGACTTTGCCGATCCTTCGTATATTTTGGCCTTACATGTCGAATCATCTCGAGGCTGTCGTCGGCATGGTTACACTTTGTACTTGCACCAAGTTTGAGGGTGTTGAATATGTATTGAATTCTAAATTTTAATGCACCCATTGCATGACTTTTGGAAATGTGTTCATTGAGGAGTAATAGAACAGTCTAAAATAAGATGTCTAGTTTCACACGATCTATATTTTTTTATCCTTTTATATTTAACTTCAAATTTAAATCTAAGGATTGTCTTAGATTCGTGAAATGATAAGATTGTTTTTCCTATATTTTTTTTTTGTTTGACTTCAAATTTGAATTTAAGGATTGCCTTGAATTCGTGTAAAGGTAAAATTGTTTCCCTTGTATATATTAGTCATATGTATTAAGGTAAAGTAGACTTGAATAAGAAATTAGAGAGATTAACGTTGGTATTGTGCCCTTACCATTGTCATCCCTCTTGGGTGTATTGGATTTCTAGGATTTATTTCTTCTTCTTTGAAGATTTCCTTTTTCTCTTGTACTCTTTTGACTATAATGATATCTCCTCTCTCCTCCACTAAGAGATGTAAACCATTATTGAATCATGTAAATCTTTTTGTATTTAAGATTGTTTGTCTTTTGACTATAATGATCTCTCTCTCTCCTCCACTCAGAGACGTAAACCATTACTGAAGCATGTAAATCTTTTTGTATTTAAGATTGTTTGTTTTCTTTTTTATCTTCTTTGTGGATTTTAATCTATTCCCCTTGTGTGTGCATTTATTCCCTAAGTGAGGAGAATGACTCATTTGCATAAGAACATAACTGGACTAGAAGAAAATGTACCATCGGAAGTGCCATGTAGCATTGCAAATAATAGAGGAAATAGGACTATAAAGCCAAATTCAAAGTATATAGATTTAGCCAATGCATACACATTGTCGGTTGACAAAGAGACTGAATGTTGAAGAATACTCCAAGTCTGTAGATGCAATTTCAGCTCTAGGTTCAACGTCATGTTTAATTTCTATAAATGAAGAGTTAGAGTCTAAGAACAAAACTTGGGACTTAGTTAAGTCTCTCAAAGAAAGGAAAATTATTGATTGTAAGCGAGTTTTCAAGAAAAAGGAAGACATGTAAAGAATGTCAGATGCAAGATTTAAAGTTCAATTAGTTGCAAAAGGTTATAATCATGTTGAAGGTATAAATCACAATGATATATTTTCTTATATTGTCAAGTACACCTCTATTCATGTTTTGTTAGCCTTAGTTATAGTGAAAGATTTGGAGTTAGAGAAATTCGATGTTGAGATGACTTTCTTACATGGTGAGCTTGAATATTAGATCTATATAAAACAATTGGAAGGTTTTGTGTTTGAAGGGAAAGAGGACCACGTTTGTCTATTAAAGAAGTCTCTTTATGGTTTGAAGTAATCTCTTCGTCAATGGTATAGGAGATTTGATTCACTTATGGTTAAGTACGACTACAATATAAGCAAATATGATAGTTGTGTTTTCCTAAAAGGTTTGAATAATGGTTCTTTTATCAATTTGCTACTTTATGTTGATGTTATGCTTATTATGGCCAAGAACAAATCTGATATCAACAAACTGAAGAAGTTGCTTAGTGGAGATTTCGAGATGAAAGATTTAGGAACAGTAAAGAAGCTAGATTCTTGATGTGGAGAATCGCAGACATCAAAAAGTTAGAAAGTTGTTTCTGAGTCAATAGAAGTACATTGAGAAAGTACTACGATGCTTTAGCATTTTTAATGTCAAGTCAGTGAAGACACCTTTTATAATAAGTGTGTGTCTATTAGAAGAATTTCCACCAAATCTATCATAGAAACTCCTTATGAGTTGTGGAATGAAAGAAAATTCAATATTAATCATTTAAAGAAATGGGGTTCAATATCTCATGTGTTTATTCCAAGTCAACTTAGAGATAAATTAGATTTTAGAATATTTGTAGATTTATAGAATATTGTAATAAATTATCAGTATATAAATTTTTTATAGGAAAAAAGGAATTATTGAGTATAGAGATATTACATTTTTAGAAAATCTAGCGGGAAAAAAAATACTCAAGATAAAGATAAACCATTATCAGTAATTGAAGATGATTATTTTAATAGTATTCAAGGAAATAATCCAGAAAATGAAGATCAACCAAACATAGAGAATACAAATGAATCTATGGAAATAGTGGAGAATGACCAGTATGACCAAACAAATATGAAAAATATTGATGAGCCTATAAATGATCCACTGATAGCCTTAGCAATAAAAGAATGGAAATTCAACCTTATGAATGAATGATTACCATTTGTATTCCTATGAGTCATCATGTTTTTTGACAAATATAAATCAAGAAAATCACATGGAACCCATTATATATAGTAATGTAATTAAATCACAAGAGAAATATTTATGGCTCAAAGCCATGAATGATAAAATTGATTCCATGAAATGAAATAATGTTTGAGAATTGTGTGATTTGTCTGAGAAAAGGAAGGCTATAAGATGCAAATGGGTATTCAAGAAAAAACTGAGAGTAGATAGGTCAATTGTAACACACTTAAATTTGGAATTACATCAAATGTATGTTAAGACTACATTTTTTAATAGAGAAATGCAGAAAGACATATACATGTGCTAGCTTGAGGATTTTCAGGTGGAAGGATGTGAGAGAAAAGTGTGCAAATTGAACAAATCAATATATGAATTAAAGCAATCTTCTAGATAATGATATATCAAATTTTACAATGTGATTGTTCAAATAGGATTTATTTCAAACAGATTAGACAATTGTGTATATGTCATGAAAAGTGAGAGTAATTTTATAATATTATCTTTATATATAGATGATTTTGCTTGCTATAAATGACATGGAACTGTTAAATAAAGTAAAAATTGAACTTAATGAGAAATTTGGGATGAAGGACATGAAAGAAGCATTTTTTGTCTTTAGAATACAGATCCTTAGATATCGAAAGTCTAGAATACCGAGTATAAATCAAGAAAAGTATTTACATTTAGTACTGAAAAGGATTAGAATGTAAAATTGTGTTGTTGCACCTACACTATTTGTGTGTGCAAAAACATTGAATAAAAGTTAATATTCTGGAAAGAGACAGGAACATCTGAAAATGCTATATGCACAAGAATTTGGAAGTTTAATGTATGTTATGTTGTGCACCAAACTGGACTTGACATATTTAGTGAGTTTAGTTAGTAGATATCAAAGTAATCCTAGACCAGTACATTAGGAAGTTTTTAAGAAGATTATAAAATATATCAAGGACGCGTTACGACACAAACTAGTATACTAATTGGAAAAGTTGAAAGTATTAAGTTATTCAGATGCAGACTTTAGAGGTGATAAAGATGATAGAAAATTTACATCCAAACACTTGTTCATCTTTGGTGGTGATGCTATCTCATGAAGAAGTAAGAAATAAGATTGTGTTGTTAGATATATATAGGAAGCAGAAAACACTATATATAGTACAATCACTACATATATTGTTTACATTAAGAAATTTTTGATCGACTTGGATCTTAATCTGATAAATAGACCAATCGGAATATATTGTGATAATCAAACAGTAATTAGTATCATAAATAATAGTGCTAATAGTTCATGAGATGCAATATCATTATATTCGTGATATTATACAGAAAGAGGAAATAAATGTGAGTTATATTTCCACCTCAGACATGATTGCTGACTCAATGACAAAAGAGATTCCAACATAGAAATTTATTAAGCATGTAGGTTTGATGGAATTAAGGAATATTTTTTATGAAGAATAGATATGAAATACATTCTCACGAATAGTGAAAATGAAAATTGAGAAAAACTCATACATTCTATGAATAATAGGAGTATGTAGAAATTTATTGCTTGGTCTTTATGACCAAATAAGAGATGTTACAATGTGATCAAGGAAGACCATGTACGTAACCATAGAGGAAGAATATTTTCTCCTAAAAATCTCAAAGACAGTTACAAGTGGAGGGATATGAGTTGTCTTTGCCTCCTTTATTCATCTCCTGTTTTGGGAAGAGATTATTCTTGAGATTTCTTGAAAAATCTCAAATCCTGAAGCCGAATCAACTACCAAATTACAATATAAATGAGATTGACGACCAACACCCTAGGGGAGTCTATCGCCACATAGTGGTCTTCTTGTTGGTTGACTCCTTCCACATCTTGTCGCCCTCCCCTTCCTTCTCGACATCAAACCCTAGGACCTGGAGGAATGTTCCTTGGAAATGAGGAAGAAGAAGAAGAGAAGTTTGATGTAAAGGTTCTTCGTTGCTACTTCGCTACTTCCACCTCGATCAAAAGAGTCTAATGCAGGAAGAAGAAGGAGGGAGCTGTGTCCACCATGGCAAAGATGACCTGGGTTAATTACGACCAAGTGACTGCAAAATCTTTTTTTTTTTTTGCCAAGGAAATGTTATTGAATTGAATCAAATGCTCAATTGCTGATCCTAATGCTTGATTAAAGACATAGATCGTTAATTAATACACATGTTGCAGCGTATTTTGGAATGTTATGGACTTCATTTGGCAAAGAATATGAAAAACTATGCGCTCTTCAAAGAGGAGACAAGAGTCCATCAAACACGCTTCATTTAACGTGTACTACCTATCTTGATGTATTAATGTTCATGTAGGTATCTTGCAGTTTCGTAGTTACTAATAGATGAATTCCCTGCAGTAGTTGGCACAATACCTTGCATTCAACTTGTAGGAGATGGTCGACAACACTGTTACATGTTTCATTACTAGTGTTCTGTCTAGTAAAGAAAGGATGCTGAAGGACGAAGTCAATTCTGTTGCTCTAGTGTTTCTATTTGTAAGATTCTAACATGGGTAAGGAGTTGATATGAGTTGGCCCCAACATCACCAAGAGACAAGTTGAGATTCCAAAGCATAAAAGAAACCAAACATATTAGATTCCATTGGATGAATGGGCAAGGAGTAAATTTGTATTTCACATCCTGCATTTTTTTTTGACAAATATAAATTGGATTTAAGTTTCTTATGAAACCATGATTTAGAACTCCAATTGCAGCATCAGAAAGAGAATCAGAGAGCACATTTGCAGAATATCAAGACAAAAAAAGCCGTCAGTTATATATATAAAAAAAAATGAATAATTTCGTATGCATAGTGGACTAAGTTAGGCCTGACTGCAACTGCCATCTCAGACTGAAGTCCCATTGGCAATTAAGCAAGTGCTCGGCCTCAGTCCTGCAACTTCCAACTCGGCCAATCCAAAACAACCTTAAAAATTGCTCCACAGCCATCCCTTTTATGTAAGCTACTAATTCTTTTTTTTTTTTTAAACAACCTTGAAAAAAAAGGTTCCACACCCAAAAATACTTCAGACATCTTCTGGCCAATCCATGACCACAGGTCTCTTCCAGCCAACCAGCAATCATAAACTAATGCATTATGCAACACCTTATGCCATTCAATTCCAAGCCTCAAATCCTCTCAACAAAACACCACAGCAGTTGTCAACTGTTGAAATTATAAAAGAAATCTAAATCTCATATTCAGCTGTTACTCTATCTACAAACAGTTTAGCTAACTTAAGAAAAATTGGATGCTCGAAACACGATTACGTGATTTCCATATGACATGCAGTTCTTCCCTCCTATTTTTGAAATGAGTAGTTCTTCACTAGTATGTATGTGTGTGTGACATAGAATGATAGAAACATACACATGGATGCTTGAAACATGACTCCATGAGTTCCATATGACATGCAGTTCTTCATGCAGAAGTGCCAGGTGTGTGTGTATCAGAGAGAGAGAGAGAGATGGATTGGAGCTCCCTTCACTCCAGGCAAGGAAAGGAGAAGACGTGCATGTTTTCTCCTCCACTTCCTCATCTGGGATGAGAGGAGCCCCAACGTATCTTTCTTACCTTTTACCAACTTCTACAAGAGGATATGGGGAAAAAATTTAAAAATGAACAGGAGAGAAGGAGAGACTACTCTACGCCTTTCTTCTATGCAGTATTTTTGCAACACCAAGCAGAAGCAAATGGACGTGGAAGAATGAACTTAATGGATGAGACCCCCACAAATATATAAAACTCTTTTTGAATAACAAATCAAATTATCATTAGAACTCTGTGGTTACTATGCCTTACTGCAGTGTATATGACATTTCAAAGACGGATCTTATGCTTTATTAGAGAAACATAATAGTAACAAATATTGTATTGGATTTGTGTGGATCTCTTTCCTTGTTGTGATAGACGCCAACGCCATTTGTGGAGAGATGAAGGTGATGGCATTTAAATTCCTCCCCAGACTAAACTAGGATAGATCGGATCTTTGGTCTTTGCCCTATGGGTTGTCGTATATCATCCTATCTTTACAATTATATTTTTCTTCTCAAGTTTCTTATTTTCCCATAGTCTGTCAGCAGCAAAATCTTAAGCTTTAGTAGTGAAACATAATAGTAACAAATATTATATTGGATTTGTGTCGATCTCTTTCCTTATTGTGATCGATGCCAATGCCATTTGTGGAGAGAATTAATTGGATTTTTGCTAACGAAGCTCAGCCATTCAAATCAATAACCTTCAATTTGAAGGTGATAGTATTTAATTTTGTCCCTAGACTTAACTAGGATGGCTTAGCCATTCAAATCAATAACCTTCAATTTAAAGGTGATAGGCATAATTCCACCCCTGCCTTTTAAAGTCTACGATTTAAAGGCCAAGGCACCTTTGTTTAAAGTACCTCCATCAAACTTTGACTCTCTCCTCCTCCTCCTCCTCTCTATTTGCACTAGGTTTGAGGGGGAATAAAACGTCTTTGTTGCTGCATTGGTCATCTCTCCGTTGTACTTGTACCAACTTAGAGGGTGTTGGTATGCATTGAATTTCAAGTTTTAATGCATCCGTTGCATGACTTTTGGAAACATGTTCATTGAAGAGTAACAGAACAATCCAAAATAAGATGCTCAGTTTCGCATGATCTAGATTTTTTTTTATCCTTTTATATTTAACTTCAAACTTGAATCTAAGGATTGTCTTGAATTCATGAAATAATAAGATTATTTCCCCTATATTATCTTTTTATGTGTAACTTCAAAATTGAATTTAAGGGTTGCCTTGAATTTGTGTAAAAGTAGGATTGTTTCCCTTGTATATATTAGTCATATGTATTAGCGTAAAATAGACTTAAACAAGAGATTAGAGAGATTAGTGTTGGCATTATGTCGTTGCCATTGTCATCTCTCTTGGATGTCTTGGTTTCTAGGGTTTATTTCTTCCTCTTTGAAGATTTTCTTTTTCCTTTGTACTCCTTTGACTATAGTGAATCTCTCCTCTCTGCTCCGCTCAAAGACATAAACTATTTCTGAACCATGTAACTCTTTTTATGTTTAAGATTGTTTGTTTTCTTGTTTATTTTCTTTGTGGATTTTAATTTATTTCACTTGTGTGTGCACATATTCTTTAACAGATGGGAATAACTCATTTGCATAAGAATATAACTGGACTAGAAGAAGAATGTAATATTTGTGACCCATAAGAACCAACCATGGGTAACCACTATGGGTTACGACTGCAAGAGGGCCTCGCAGGTTGGGATCGTGGATTGTTACAATGGATTTGTCAGTCCAAAAATGATGTGATTTTGCATCGAGGATTGATACCTGTTTGTGTGTAATCTGGATAAGCTGGAACTTTATTACCTGTGATTATATGAATATTTATTGGTAATCATGGTGAATTTGTATTTGTTTCCTTGGTTGTGTCCATGGTTTCTCCCTATTTCTTTGTACTATGTGGTATTTTAGCGTTTTAAGACTATGTGTGTGTGGAACCTTGGAAAGGAAGTAATGCCAAAAATGCACAATGATGATGCATGGTCAACACACCGTCGCCCACACCCATCCCTGCCACACCATCATTCGGATTTCCGAGCGGTAGTGGGTTAAAAGGAGGGGGAGATGGTCGAGGGCGAGGAGGAGGGGAAAACCAAAGAAAAGTGAGAAAGAGAGAGAGGGAGAGGCGGAGAGAGGGGGAAACCAGAGAACGAGAGAACAAAGAGGGAAGGAGAAGTCATCGCCGGAGAAGAAGAGAAGTTCGCCGGCAAACAGACAATACGCTTCCCATCGCCTTTTCTTCTCTTAATTATGCTTAAAAAAGGTAGAAATGTGTGTATTAGTATGATTTCATGTTGTAGTAGAGTTTTTTTTTGGATTTTTGGAGAATTTTAACAGGATTTTCAATGAATTTCTTGCATCTTGCTACAGTGGTTTTCATATGGGTTTTCTTGTTTTGGATTTCATATCTCGAGCTACGGTTAACAATTTTTTGTATGTTTTGTCCCAAATGGTAGATAACTTAAAGAACTTCGATTTGGTGTATTTTGTGGAATTTTTGGTGACCTGTGGTGAGATAATCGTGAGCTTCCACTTCAAGTGATTTTTGGTGACCCTGTTTGTTGGTTTTCTGGTCTCTGTAAAAGTCAGGTCGTAGGTTTCTACAGCGGGTGAGACCCATAGATAGCTATCGCAAGTTGGTTCCATTGTTGGCTACTGTTGTTTGGGTCGATCAAACGATGTGATGATATTATGATTTGTGTATTTTAATGCTTTAATCATGATATTGATTCTGTGAACGATTTGTCATATGAAATGTTTTTGAAAAATGATTTTGGAAAACGAATGCATATGGTTTTGAAAATATTTTCTGTGATTTTTGGATGGTACCATGAGGTCGTAAGATCGTACCGATTGATTAGTGGTGTTTGATACCTCTGAAAGGTTGGATGTGTGTCTAAAGTTGCAGTTGTTGAACTCCTAGTAGGGTTAAGGGTTCCAGTCCCTTACGTGAGCGACTGGGAGAAACCGGGGTTAGAGTCCCTATGGTTTTGATTGTTGCGTTGTAGGATTTGGAGTTCAAGTCCTCGAGAAACTAGGCGTAGTGTTGGTTGAGCCTGGCAGTTAAAGTCCCCAATGCCCGGACACCAAGGGGCTTCGATAGACGCACTCCTGCTGTGTGGTATATATAGATATAATGACGAACTAAGTTCCCGAGGTGGTTGGACTCCTACACGGGATAGTTCACAGCAACATTGTAGTAGAGACTGGAGTTCAAGTCCTTGATGACTGCTTGTGGCTTATC
Organism: Posidonia australis; assembly: GCA_024699735.1. NCBI lineage: Eukaryota > Viridiplantae > Streptophyta > Magnoliopsida > Alismatales > Posidoniaceae > Posidonia > Posidonia australis. The sequence goes on along the minus strand of JAMKQA010145872.1, from coordinate 328 downwards.
GGTCACCTGTGGCCAGAGAGACTCGATAGGTTTTTGCGTTGGGTGTGTGAGTGTGGTTTTAAGATAGTTTTAGCCATGGTTTGACTTTCTGGAAATGCATAGGGAATTCTCAAATATGCATATTGTAACCATGCCAGCGAGGAGATTCCGCAAATGAATGCGAAATCGGACGGCAAATTCACGTCGAAAAACATAAAACAAACGGAGTCGCCACCTAATCTATTATGGAAGACAAGGAAAACCATATACATGAAAAATCATGCAAAAAACAAAAGAAAAGGACAAGTCTACGAAATAAAACCAGAATGCAGGTAAGGATCCCTGTTAC
>JAMKQA010145871.1:0-12223 GCA_024699735.1 Posidonia australis | reverse complement strand
AATACCATCTAACTTACTCTTCATAAAATTAATCAACAGACTCTGAAATTTAAAAAAATTCTTATGAAAAATGGAATCATATATTATAGAAATCGGTCTGAGGTATCTAAACAGTGGGCTTTACAAGCAGCAAACCTTAGTTAGCTTCCAGTTTTTCCTTTTTTTTTTGAGGAAGCCCTCATTTGTTGCTTTGCTATAAAAAAACTCTCAATTAAGTAACAATTAATCAATCTAAACACCTCATCTTCTCTCCAATATCCAACCATATCTAGGCCAATTACAAATCATAATTTCTGTAAGTTGATAGAAGTGTTCCTATAACTGAAGCTTTACTCATGCATGACAAATGGTAAGAGGATAAAGGGATCAAAAATACAAACTTTGCTGTGGTGACATGGTCTGACTGGGATTGCCATGTGATGTTAGTATCTGAGTGCAAATTGAAGAGGATCAGAAAGCCTCCATATTTTATTCGGTACCCGTTTTCATAAGGATTCTTAAACATTGTAACCATATTTTAATATAGAACTATAGATGCAATACAGTACAGAATCTTAATCATTGTAACTATACAGAACATTCTAAATGAACGAGATATGACAATAGAATAAAAGAAGGCAAAAATATAAGCAAATGATTGAAAGCACTGAATAAACCATCAACGACTGGATCCATGGTTTAGATAATTTTTGTATGACTAACTTATCAATTGAATCCTAGATAATACATCAGTCGCATAAATTAATTTCCCAAATAGATTAATCATTTATTCCAAGTAAATAAATCCCATCAAGCTCATATGCCCTTCTTCTCACAGCTATACACGGCACCACCATTGGGTCAAAGAGCACAAGTAAGAGCAGCATTTAATGTAGTGAGAAGCAAGCAGCAGGAGAAGCTCTGCCGCAGGAGAAGCAAGCAGCAGGAGAAGCTCATCTTACCTCCGTCTTGGAGAAGCTCTGCCGCGGTCGTTGCCGGAGAATGTAGTGAGAGGGAGAGTCGAGGAGGCGGCGACAAACGGGAGCCGATGACCTTACGGAGGAGAGGCGGAGGAGAAACAGTCGAGGAGGTCAAAGTACCGTCGAGGAGGAGAGGCGGAGGAGAAACTGGCGGACGAAATTTAGGGTAAGAGAGGCGGACGAGTAAATGTCGTCAGGGTATTTTATACTCAAATTAGCGAGGACTTTAACGAGGACATTACCTCGCTATTTACTCGCTAAATAAAAAGCGAGGACATTGCGAGAACAAATCCTCGCAAAAAAAACTCGCTATATTATTGCGAGGTAATTTCCTCGCAAAATCCTCGCTATATGTCCTCGTTATAATTTTACGAGGACATTTCCTCGCAAAGTCCTCGCTCATTGTCCTTGCAAAATTTAATTTTTCTTGTAGTGATCCTAACGACTCCCTTTCCTTTTGTAGTTCTTCAAGTGTCTGGAGCTTCAATTGTAATTATGGTATTTGGATCAACTGTAATTAGAATAATTGTATGTGGCACCATCTACATTTAAAGAAAATTTCAATATCAAGTTCTTATCGTTTGCAAGAAAATAAAATAATCTTTAATAATAAAACTAAAACAACTACGACAATAACTAGATATTGAAATAATAATGCCATGCTAATAAGGAACAAAATACATCAAACTGCTATTGCTATCCAAGTTATATCCTAAATCACTACCATGTGTTTTTCTTGGTTATAGTGAAAAACATATGGGATATAGATGTCCTGATTATGTGTCTAAGTTAAAAACACCATATCATCTTAAACAAGCACCTAGGACTTCATTTAATGATATACATAGAACAATTTTCATTTAACTTAAACAACTATTGATCTTGATCTAAACTTCTTAAATTTCAACATATTTTGTTAACCGTTAAATTTTAGATTAAAAATTTAAAGTGAATATAACTCATAGTAAGATGAAACTTTAACACATAGATGATTATCTTATAAATTTACTAATTATATAAAATTTAATTATATAATCTAATTATATAAAAATCGAAAAAATATAAATTAAGTTGCCTTACAGGAATAAAAAACAAAAAAGCAAAAAAATGGACACTCTGTCTAATTATGATCTATTTAAAAAAGAAAAAAGTATTCTTATAGACATCTACACAAATCATTTTCTAGTGATTATTTACTCAATGAAGAATTTGTATAGAGTTCCACATATTTTTCTCTCTTTGTTAACAATGTTAGGACTGTTAGAGTAGTTTGTTGTATCTTGTAACTTTAGACTCTATCAATAAGAAGAAAATACTCTCTCGTAGGACCGTAAAGAAGAGAGGAAATATAATCATAATTGTTTGCTTGTATTCAGGAAGAGGATGGATCATTTGAACGTACGGATGATCTATGATGGTGATGACAAAGTTTGAGAATGGCCAAGGACGAAGACTTAGATAGGCGTCAACGAGGACAGGGATGATAGCAAATGGTCGTGCAGAGGATGTGATCCCAACTCTGAGAGGATCGGAAGCGCGGAGACACACGCCAGCAGCAAGGAGGGTGAATTATGTTTCGGTAAAGTGCTAAGTTAAATGATAAACTCCTTTATGTATTTTCATAAAGTTTATCTTCGCAGCGGACATTTGTATCGGACGTCCCTAATAGATTCTGTCCTCTTACATTTATACGGACGTCTATAACAGATGTTCATAATTCCACTGTCTCCTATCAAAATAGTCAATTATGGACGTTCATCAAAGCACTGCCTCTAGTGGGTATGGATATCAAATGACAGACGTCCACAACGGACATTCATGTATCAGAATCATCTTGTGTAAACAACCATCAATTGGCAGACGTCCACAACGGACATCCTGAAATATGCTACCTCCGGTGGCAATGGCCTTCAATTGGAATCCCAAACTGAATGTGAAAGGACTCACTCTCTCACACAGAACGAAGAAAAAACAATCCATTCACTTTCTCTTGAAAGTTAAAAGATAAACGGAAAAAAAAATTGCCCAGCTTTTTTATTTCAAAAATGTCCATAAATAAAATTTTATTATTCAACTATGAAAACTGATAGGTCTTAACTAAATCAGTAAAGTAATTGCTGCATTTCTTTTCTCTTCACTTATGAGCTGTAACCAAACAAGAGAAAGTACGTTTCTTCTCATTCCTCTTTTGGAAACCCAAACAACTTCAGGAGAAAGTAATTGCTGCATTGTTCCGTTTCTTTCGTTTCTTCCCTACTCCAGTGCCATCCAAGTGGACCATTTTAAAAATAAAAGGAACACAAAGTCCATTCGGTTCACAAGACTGGGGTAAGTGAATTAAAAGCTTCTATCCTGGAACTAATTCTCATGGTTGAACTAATTCCAGGGAGGAAGAAACTTATGATATACTCACGGTTATTTTGGATGTTTAATTTTAAATTTTGCAAGTCTGGTAGCATTTAAAATTCTGCAAAAAAAAAATTTTAACTTCTAGAAGCGGACTAGTCAGCTTAAAAAGGTCTAAAAGTGGTCGTCTGGAGCAGTCCGGTCGCATTTAAAATTCTCCAATTGTTAGAATAGAACAAACTCTGACGCGTTTCACCAAATAAGAGGGCTAGTCGGTTCAAAAAGGTTCAAGAGCAGCAGTCCGGTGGCTATTGGCTTCGTTGTCGCCGGAAGCATAATGGAAGGCGACGTTGCATGTTCTCCCTCGTCGTCTTCTTCTCCTCCGCCTTCGTTCTCTTCTGGTTCTAGCCATCAGGAGGCCAAATTGAGCAAGGTCTACCCGTTACTCTCCTGATCCCAATCTTTCTTTCATCTATGTGTTTTTTCTGATTAAAACTCTGTTGTCATCGTATATGTCTCTGTTACTTTGCAAGTTTCTGGGTTTCTTTGTTCATCTTCTTTTTGGTATATATATATACAGAAAAGGTTCCTGTGGGTGCCTACAAAGTTCCTGTAGCACCTTTTTTTTTAATTGTTGGATTTTCAAAAGTAAAATTTAATTATATGGTTAGTTAATTTAGTAGATAATTTTAAGTTTCATCCTAATCTGAGTTATATTCATTATTAATTTTAATCTAAAATTTATTAGTTAAAATTTAGCAAAATGTGTTGAATTTTAAGACCTTTAAATCAATGATCAATAGTTGTTTGATTTAAATGAAAATTTCATCATGTATTTATAAATATCTAATAAATACGTCTGTATGGTTATTTTTTTCTTCACGTATTTATTTTAAAAAAATAATGTGCCTACAATCATGTTGGCTGTAGGCACCAGCAGGAACTTCAACCTGAAATATATATGTTTAGGTTCTTTGTTATGTGGGTTTTTTTCCATCTTCTTTTGGATATTGCTGGCCTTTTTTTCATAGTGCATATTTCTTTTGGTGGATGGAGATTTATGGGTGATGTGTTTCATTGAACATCTAACTTGTTCGTGTTTCTTTGGCAGTTAATCAACTCATGTAGTTGAGTTGGCCAGGGATCTATGATCCATACCATCTTGGTGTCAACAACTAACTACCATATTATCAAAAAAAAAAAAAAAATTTCATGGACATTTAATTAATTGAAGAATAAACTTATGTTCCATAGAATTGGAAATCAATGTGATGTCTGATTACACCAATGCTTTTGACTGGTAGTGAGGGTAAACAATGTCACCGCTCCCACAAGTTGGAAACCCTCTATCATTAAAAATTGAAGTGGAACTTCATTGACTGTGTCCCTGGGGAAAAAATTTGAAAATAGCACTCTATATGTTATTTGTGATGAATAGATGATATGTATCATGTCAAGTCACAATAAAGCAAAATTTCAGACAATGAATGTGATGAGCTGTATTCTAAGATATGCTTGTTGTATTTCTTGTATTTGACACAATAAAGCACTCTGTTGGGTCTTGTTTCTGAACTCCTTTTATTTTAATGAATGGTACCTTTGTCCAAAAAAAAGATATGCTTGTTCAAATTTTAGAAAATAAATGCAAGAATCTTAAAAATGAAGCTAGAACATAAGGTTTCTGACAGTTAATGATTATTAAGATGTTTTTGTGACACAAAATGTGTTATTCTAGGAAGCGTTTAAGTTAAAGATACATGTCGGCACAGAAACAGATATGGCTATGGCAGTTGGGACCTTGTAGTAGCTCTCTTTTCTCATGATGTGGTTTGTTTCTAAACTTGTGGTGAATTTTGTATCATTTTCTAGGTTGCTTTTGTTTTCGTTTAATTTTCTGTATTTCTTTTCCTTGGACTGGTTATATTATGTCTATGACCATATGAAACCAAAGGGTTTCTTCTAGCACATTCATTTTCTAACCATTAAAAAGGTATTAGTAGCCCAACTTGATCTTGTCATGATATACGGTGATATGAAGTGTTTCTCTTAGTTTTAGAACACTGAATTTAGTAACTAGCAAATGAATTTAGGTAGCTCCCCTTGTTCGGTTGAAAACCAGTGCAGATGTTTATCCCCATAAACTGAACCTGTGACCACTGGCACAAACTCCTATCAGAAATTAAAGGTGTAGTAGTACCTTCTTGTCTCTGATTGTGATAGGTCAAGATTCAATTGCAAACGCAAGCTTTTCAAGGTTGCTATATTTCCACAGTACCATGACATATTTTTGCAGGAGCCTACATTAAATGAGTCAAGTGAGGGATTATTGCAGTTGGTGCTAGAGAATAATATTGAGAAGAACATTGATTGTTTCAAGCAGTTTGTTGTTGTCCATTACTCTCTTCAAGGTGAGAATGACCATTACTACAGTAACCCAGTTAGTCATATGGGAGGATCATCTGGGGACACTAAGCTAAAGCTGCACATACATGAGGTGAATACTCATTCATTAAGGAACTTATACCCACCACACACGCACAAAATTTGACAGCGACATGCTTGTGTTATCTATTTGTAATTTCAGCCTTTAACAACAAAGGAGTGGGTTAAAAGGATTCAAAAAGAGTGGGAGCTTTTGGAGAAAGATTTACCAGGTAAATTTGTGCTAAATCTGAATAGTAATCCTCAGAAAAAGATTGGATGCAGTGTTAAATTTGTAGACTTTATTTACAAAGATATTGTGTTAATATTAATGTTGCATATTGGCATCTGAAGCTATTGTTTAAATTTGGGTAAAGTACTTAATAGTATCCTAAGTTTTGACAAAAATATTACTTTTGTTTTAAAATTCTACTTTGGTTTTAAAATTCGTTAAGTTAGTGCCCAATATTTCCGAAACCTAGGGTGACCCTAACAATGGTAGTTTACGCATCTGATAAGACTGTCATATCCATCCATTTGAAACCACTCTGTTCACTCATTCCTCCCTTGTCCTTAACCATAGCAGCACCTGGATTGAGTCCTAGAACACATGAAGATTCCTCAAGTGCATTGGAGAGCTCTATGGTCTGGAGATAACCGGAGTGCATTATGGATTCATCTTCATCTCTTCTTTTCTTCATTTGGTGGCAGTGGAACAATAATTGTTGGGATGTTTGGTACTTGCCATGCTTGGTGGAGGAAAAATGAAGAGAAAACGAGTGGAAAACTCTAGTTTGATAAGGAAAGAGGCAGGATGATAATTTGGTCATAAAGCAAGATGAAATAACATCATGTCGCATCGTGTGACTCACAAACATGGTACCAAATGTTGACACATGTTGGCTCTTTCAACTTGTCAACACAACATTGATACAACTTCAATATGGTAATTTTGTGAACGAAGGTAATTTTTTTACTGCATTTTAACTGACACGACATCGATATGTTGATATTTCATTGAGACATGTTAGTTTTTCAACTTACCGAAGTTCAATACAAAATCGACATTTAAAACCATACTCACAAGAGGTTGATGGAAGGCTATAAATGCTAAACATTGGAAACCTTGGAGTGCTTACTTGTCAAATCTTAGACCATGGGCACCAAAGTGGTATTTTCATCCAATTTTGGGCCACCATTAAGTAACTTTTCTTAGTTGTTCTTGGGTTCTTCTTTTTCAGTAATTTGATTTTTATCTGTTGCGTGAAAAATTGACTCCATGCAGAGTTAGGTCTGATCTTGCTCTCCTATTTTAGCTTTTCTAGTTTCTTCTAAGCAAAGGTTGCCCCCACTAGAAAGCTTGGTCATTGTAATATTCAAAACAGTACTCTGTTCATCTGAATGAGCAGCAAATACCATTGTACTCCTGGTGATTGTCGTTGTCGCTTGTCTCACAGACTGAATGGGGTCACCAAATCCAAGGGACTAATTGAAGAGTCAGGAAGGAAGAGATGATATGCATTGTGAGTATGGCTGCCATAAGAAAAATTATTGACATAGTACAATGTTTTGAAATTGTGTTGGCTCAAGTATGGCTGCTGAAGGTTCGAAAATAGAGTGATCTTTGTTTGTGGAACCTGATAGATTCTTGCGTGTATTATATATCTCATGCTGTTTTAACCATGTTGTAGTTCTACTTTTGCAAGATTTTAACAATGTAATACATGCCATTACTTAAACTTTTGTATTACTTTTGGACTGACTTATTCTTCATCTTTTTTTCTTTCACATTGGAAGATTCCATATTTGTTAGGGTCTACGAGGATAGGATGGACCTTCTTAGAGCAGTTATCATTGGACCATCTGGAACTCCTTATCAAGATGGCCTCTTTTTCTTTGATGTCCATTTCCCACCTATGTACCCAGATGTACCCCCTGTATGTTCCATCTTTCTCAGAATAAGAGCAGCCTAGCTATTTTTCTAGATTAATATTTTCTGTAGTATGCCGCTTCCTTTTCAGAAAAATTGAAACTCTGCAAGCTTTTGTAAGACTAATATTTTCATTGTTATAATGTGAACTAACAGTTGAAACTTAAAACAACTTTACAGGCTGTTCATTATCATTCCCACGGCTACCGTTTGAATCCAAACCTCTATGAGTGTGGGTATGTATGTCTTAGCCTACTAGGTACATGGGATGGCACTGGCTGTGAGATATGGAAACCAGACAACTCAACAATACTGCAAGTTCTAGTCTCCCTCCAAGGCCTTGTTTTAAATGAAAAGCCCTACTATAATGAGCCAGGCTTTGATCATCATCCTGAGGAAAGTTCTGTTTTCTACAACAATAATGTCCTTTTCCTATCCTTCAAGACAATGATACACACAATTCGCAATCCCCCAAAGGTAAAAGATGTTGGTGTTATTGTTTCATGTTCCTTCCATGAATAGACATGAGATATTAAATGCAATAGGAAGTGGGAAATTTTGAATTTTGTTTTGCTTAATAAGAGGAAGAAGATCAAATCTCAGAAACATCTCTGGATTACCTCCAAAACATTTCCAACAGTAATGGCAATTCTATTTCCTTCTATGGTACATCTAGTGGTTTATATCTTCACAACTCAAGAACATTTTATTTGGTTGCAGCATTTTGAGGACTTCGTGTTCCATCATTTTCAAAGACGTGGAGAGGATATCTTCGTTTTTTTTGAAGAATGGATAGCTCATGGATGCTTTGTCAATGGAAATGGTGATGATGAAGGTAAAGCAAATGAGACTGCCAGCTCATTCAACAATAAGCTGGTGATGGAATTTGAATCTCTAAAAGGTTATATCAACTCCATACAGAAGCATGGTAGGCTTCCCACAAAACAAGAAGCAACCCCCTTATTAGATGGTCCTGATGTAAAGCCTCTTGATTAAATTCCACATAAGTTTTTCTGGCATGTAGCCTCACTGTCATGGACCTCATGGTTGATTGAAGCGTAGTGGTCTTTTCCTTTATTGGACAATTAGGTTTGTATTTTATGATAGTGTCAACTTAGATCCATAACTATAGTTGTGTATGCATTTTAATAATTTCAGGTGTGATTTACATTTTTGGTACTCAGAAATCTTGCTCGAGTTACTAGTATAATTATTCTTGTTTCTATAATATTTGCATAATCGAAGAAATATTCATGTGCCAAAAATTCAGCACTTGACTGATTAATATTGGAGGCTAACGACACTTTGTTCTTCTTTTCATCTGTTATGAACCAAAAAAAGGTGATAAAGCAAGTTAAAGACAACGGAATTGAGTGAACAATCCTGTGCGCTTGCAAGGATTGCCACATTTTCTCTCTAAGCAGAAATCCTCAGAATAACTTGTTATTGACTTTTTGTGGGTGGAATGCATTCAGACCATGTTACTGACGAGGGCAAATTGTCTTTTGCAATAAGCCCCATATAAGGAAGAGATTAATCTTTAAACTTTTGTTTGTTATTAAGACCCAAATCTTGTGCCTGATCCTCATGGAGCTACGGCTTACAGGGCTACTAATGTATCTTACTGAGATATCATTGAAGAAAAAGTTTGGATAGATGTTCGTGAATTCTTAACTGCTCACCTAGAACAAATTCAAGAGCAGGATCCTCATCATACAAGTGGTTCGTATGCAACAAATCCAACAGAGACGAATGGTGTTCTGAAGAGTTAAGGTCCTGTTAAGTAAATTTGGATGCACATCACCTTGTCAGATCCTGCAATGCCATTGGAGAGTGAAAAGAGTTATGAGTGAGACATAAGTGAAGGCGGAAGTCAGAGGCACCAAAGAAAATGGAATCAAACTAAACTTTTCTCTTGAAGGGTGAACTTCTGAATTTAAAGAATTTTCATAGCGAGCCAATATTCTTCTGACCTTTTTCTCAGTACTTATATAGAACTGGATTATGGAAATTTAGAATGATAAGCTCTCTTTAGATAGTGTTTGACCCTAAGCCCTTATTTGAATTAAGGTTAACCTAGAATAAGTAAGGATGAAGTGTGGATAGCTTTTGTTTGTTTTGAGATTAATTAGGATTAGTTATCCATAAATTTATAATCTAACTTCAAAAAAGTTACTCCAACGAATGACTAGAATAAGATTAACCTCAATTTAACATCAACTTATCCCTATCACGAATTTACTCTTGTTAAAGTCATACGATCTCTCCTTTTAATTATGAAAATGTCCCATGACCTCTCCTTTTATCTCTTTCCTTTTCATTCGACAAATTAAAAACCTCATCCGCCTTGTTTTCTTTCCTTCATATTAATTAATCTAATTTTTAGTAAATTCAGACCATTTTTTTAATATTTTAAATTTTGATTGTGTGACATATTATAGTATTAGATTGTGTTTAAATTAAGCGAATAAGGATATAGAAATATTTTGAGATATACTAGGAATATTTAAATTAGAAAATGAATTATTTTATTGATTTTGAAGATCATTTATGGTTATAAACTCTCGGTAAATGGCTTAAGGGAGGTTAGTTTATCAAACACAATCATAGAAATTTTTAAGCATGTAGAACTCTTTTTAAATTAAATTATATGTATGATTAAATTTATTCTTAGCAATCTTTTTTTTTTAAGTTTTATTTTTCTATGTATGATAATATTTGCATTATTGAAATATTTATTGTTAAAGTTGTATCAAGGGTAGTTTTGTTATCTAAAGGAAAGTTGTTAAAATTATCCATTGTTATCCATATTGAGTCAAACAAGAAAAACATTATCCTCGTAAAAAGGATAACTATTTTTGAACCAAATAATTTTCAAGGTTTAGTTGTTATAATATATAACATTTTTTTTGTATATTTTATATTACATGGTTTATAATGTCTATGGTTTGCTGCTTGGCTTATTATCCATATGAATATTATATTATATATATATGGTGATTATGGCTTGTTAAAATAAAAAATTAGAAGAAAAAAAACTTCAAGCATAGACATTGAAACTCAAGCTCAATCAGACCCAATTATGCCACTTGGCTCAATCAAACAGTGTTTCTCAAATGACATACGTTCGAACCCAACCCAATTGTTTTAAGCCTACATAATCATCATGACAATAAAACCAAAAACCACACCTTAAAACTATAACTATCATCCACTCAATCAAAATGGAAGACAAGTTCTCAAATCACTATGATAAAAAAGACTTACAAAATGCACAAACATTTGAGGGAAAAAAAGAAGAACAAGAAGATGAAGAAAACTATCAATAATATCTATATCTTCTATACTATTATACTAATTGTCACTTTAAAAATGAAGAAGTGGCATATCACCTAAGTAATGGACATTAAATCAAAATAATGTACTTTATACTTAACTAAAATTATTGTACTAATTCTCTTTTTGAGAATGAATGAAAAACATGCCATCTAGGTAATGGACATTGAATTAAAATAATACACTTATGCACTTAATTAAAAGGTGCATTGAAATAATATATTTATACACTCAATTGAATGCAAAGAATTTACATTCAATTTTCATAAATATATTTTTATCTATTTCATTTTGAACAATCAAACAATATCTATATAAATAATTAGATAATATAATATTATAAATAATCAACTATTATTTATAATACCACATCTTATGTTTATCTATAATCACCTAAGTAATGGACTTAGATCAAAATAATGCACTTTTACACTTAATTAAAATTATTATACTAATTTATTTTTTGAGAATGAATGAGAGACACATCACCTAAGTAATGGACATTAAATTAAAATAATATACTTATGTTCTTAATTGAAAGGAGCATTGAAATAATATATTTATACACTTGATTGAAACTATAGAATTTACTTTCAATTTCCATAAATGTGGTTTTATCTATTTCATTTTGAACAATCAACAAAAGTTCTATATAAATAATTGCATTATATAATCTTACAAATAATCAACTATTATTTAGTTACCACATCTTATGTTTATAAAGTCTAATTCTTTCTCAAAATCACCCCCTGCCAATAGAATTGTTCATTTCTAAGAAAAACTTTACGCCGTGCATTGCCAAAGCACCATTACATGGATTGATAATGATAGTTAGCTCACTGTAACGTCTTGGAATTTAGAAGAGATGTAATTAAGAAATACTATGTAATTTTGTGATTAATTATTAAAGGATAATTATATTGGGTGTGGCAATCTTTTGTTAGTGGTGTGATTGTTTTTTGGTGTTGGCTGGTGATTTGGTTAACTCAATTCAGGATAGTCCAGGCACATGTCTTAGGTGCACATGATTGACGCACGATCCTAGTGCACCCTTATAGCGCACCAAACCGATGCATGTTGGTGGCGCAGTATGGCGTAACTGTAGACACCTCGATTTTGCAGTCACTCGACGGCAGGCTCCTCCGGAAGACTCTCTAGTTGCAACCACACTCCTAAACCCAAATTCCATAGAACCTTAGGCCCACTTAGGCGCAGACAAACCCAATCAGGC
>JAMKQA010145869.1:0-10482 GCA_024699735.1 Posidonia australis | reverse complement strand
GGGGGGGGTAGAGGGGAAAGGAAGGGAGGGAAGAAGGTTGGGGTTCCGGTGCGTCGAAGAGGACTCGCCTTATGCACGCGTTATATACACAGTCGATGAGGTCGCATTGCACCTGCCCATCGACCTCCGACATGCACACACCAGCCAGTCTCTGGCCACACTCCAACCTCACCGCACACAGCCCAATAGCCAGCTCCAAGGCACGAACCAACGACTCCTTGTGCCAAACACACAACCACTAGTCTCAACAAACGACCCATGAACGTGGGCCCCACGCGGACCCACACCTGGGCCCACAAGCATAGTGCCACAATTCACAATGCCAACCACCTACAGGAACATACCACAGAAGCCAGCCCACGAGGCCCAATCCCAAAAGCACAAATCTACACAACAGGCCTTGGAACAGTAACACCCGTCTAGGAATAAATTTCATAAAATATACATAATTACAAGAATGAATTTTACGGGTGTTACAAAGGGACTCGCCGTCGACAGACCTAAGCCTCAGACTCCTAGTGCTTGAAGCCCACACTGAGACAACCCCTAGAAACCCAACCAACCCAGCAATTTCCCCACCTTCAGAGCATCCCCCTAAACCTTTTAGCAGCCCCCAGAGAAGGCTCGAACCTCAGCCGGAGCCATCATCCAGAGGATCACCGCTGTCACTCGTCGGAAGGGACAGAGGCTCTACTCAGGTAACCCCTTTCTTTGGCTTTGAATCATCGTCCTTAGCTTCGCCCAAAATCCTCTAGATCAAATTTCGCTGGAGATACGAGTCTTGTGTGCCGTCTCCCTCATCTTCAGTGGTGGGTTCACCACCATCGGTGAGGTCGCTGGTCCCCTGGGATGGGTAAGGCCCCATGAGCCTCTCCTCTTTCTTCCATCTCCTCCTCCCTGAGTTCCCATTACTCAGGAGAGGACCCTCAGGCCTCCTATGCCTGAGAGCTCCGTCGTTGTTGCTCTGCACCGCTGACTGCCGTCGTGAAGCCCCTTACGCTCTCTGGATGCTCCCGTCTCTCATAACCGCCTCCAGAAGACCCGTCTCACTGCCTAGAACCTCCTCATCCCACCACACCAACTCCACAGCTACCGGAGTGAAGCCCTTGCCGCTGCAACTTTCACTACCGGCTCCAGAGGTGGGAGGAACACCCTAGGCAACCCCTGCTCTCGCTGACACCTTCGGCAGCCTCCCTATGGTCCCCTGGAGCTTCTCTAGTCCTCGCCGCGCTGCTCCAGCAGTAGCATTGCCTCCAACTCCCTCGTCGTCGTCTTCCTCAACGTTGGTTGACTCCTCGCCGGAGCCAAAGATGGGGAGAGAGCCTCAGGCGGCCCTAGCCCTTTCCAACACTCCGGAGAGCTCCACCATCATCCTCCTCATCTTCCTTGACCATCGCCGGAGCCCTCCCGCCGTTGGGTCGTCGCTAGAGTTTGCATCGGAGTGAGGACACCGGCGATCCACCAGTGAACTTCGAAGAGAAGTTCTTTAGCTTAGGCCTAGTGGTTCTAGGTTTTTATTCTTAGGTCCTTAAATCATTTCTTTTAGGTCTTGTTTTTTGTGTTTAAGCCTTTGTGGTTTAAAATAACTTTTATTTCTTTTATTGTTTCTATAAAAATTGCATATGGTCCCCTGTATGTTTTATTTTTTTATGATTATTGCATTAATATGTGTTTTCTCACATTTAAACCCCTGTAATCATATCTTTCCTTGCAGTTAAACCCTGAAGTTTTGCACTGAGCCCCCTAGAGCTTTTTAAAATAAACCTTCATTGTGAATTTCGCATTTAGATCCTAAAAGACTTTAAAATCACACTGATCATCATAGAAGTTGAATTTTCACCACATTTAAACCCTAAAACTTTGCATGAGAGGCTTTGAATTCCTGAAATACAGTTATTGAGTGTAGGAAATTTGCATCCAGACCCTCAGACTAATTTCAAATCCATCATTTAGGGTTCTAATTGTTTTCACACCCAATTTTGACATTTTTCACTTCTTTTAATTATAATTTTGCACTTAAATATAGTTTTCACTTAAAAATCTTGTTTGCATTGTAAAATAATCTTTGATTTCATATTTTGGTCACATGTGCACTTTATGTGTGAATTTTGCACATTAGACCCTAAATTCTCAGGAAATTACCAAGGTGCAATTTTCACACACCTCACACCATAGTGCCACATTTTTCATTTAATCCATCTTATGCACATTAAGATAGAAGTCACTGAATATATTTTAATCAGGATTTCCCCTTTTTTTGTAAATTTTGCATTTTAGCCCCTGATATTGCCATTTAACATGTTTACATTGTTTTCTTGTATTTAAAACCTTGTTTCCATCAAGTTTTCTTGTAAATAACATTTTCATGATATTTTGCATTCATTTAACCTTGCATCGTGCGCATGTACACATTTATTACATTTGGCCTCATGAAATTACCTAATCGCCCTCGTGCCATCAATTCATACACATGCACGTTAGTTTTTGCACTAGGTCATGCATAATCTCTCCATAAATCATCCCTCAGCATTTTCTACACATTTAGGTTTAATTTCATACATTTTACATAGTTTTTCCAATGCACTTGCACATCAATCCATCTTTTTTGAATAAGCCTGCATTATATGTGTTTTCTCGTGGATTTTTCTCCAATCCGTTTTGGATTCCTTCGTTTAATATTTGATTTGATTCCCTTTATTCCCCATTTTTGGAATTTTTTGATTTGATTTGGATTTCATTGCCCAAGGGCATATATTAACTGACCTAAAGGCCCACATTGGCCCAATTGCAGATTATTTTCCCATTTTTTGATTTTTATGATATTTTCTATGATTTTGACGATTTGGGTTGATCCCACTTTTGATCATTTTGATATTAGTATGATTTTGAAAAACATTCTTTTCAAAAACATTGTCATTTTATGTGATTTTCTTCACATGTCACCATTTGGTCGTTTTGCACAAACTTCTTTGCAATTTTTTCATTTTAATTTCCGTGACGTTTTCTAAGATTCTGATGATTTGGGTCAATTGAATTTTTGATTCTCTTGAGGTCGGTATGATTTTTGGAGCCATTCTCACCAAAAACATCATCATTTCATGTGATTTTCTTTGTCGTCTCATGCTTCGTTATTCCGACATGTTGTGTGGTTTTCTTTGCAATTTTCGTATGCATCTTGCAAATCCATCTAGTCTTGACTTGGCATTCATATTAGCATGTGTAAAACACAATCTAGGCTTCGCAAGCATTCATGCATCCTCTAGCAAGCGAATCGGACTAGAAATACCGAGTTTCTCGTGCGTATGGGAGTGCCTAATACCTTCCCCGTGCGTAATAAAAATCTTTACCCATCCTATGGTCTTCTCATTTGCATCTCGTGCAATTAATCTTTTTGTGGTTTGTTTGTGGTTTTCCTCGTCTTTCCCTTAAAAGACTAGGTAGCGACTCCATTTTTTCGTTTTATCGTATCTTGCGCCTTTGCCATCCTAGCATGGCTGTGGCCTCCTCCCTCTGGTGTGACTCCGCATCGGATTCCCAGACAGGCATGGTCACATTATTGTTGTGCGGGTTCTCGGCTCACTGAGTCAGCGGTAGGATACTGCCCAATGACGTCCTCGTGCATATGTAGTATTCTTCCCTTTAAAAAAAACCGGGAAAAAATAGATTTAGATTATTTTCAAGTGCAGTAAACAATAATAAAAATAAACAATGAATAACATAAATAATTTAAATAAAATACTGATCAGGTGTTGGCCCCGCATGCATATGCCATGGGCTTTTTTTTATATCATGCAATGGATTATATGATAAAAATGAAATATGAAAAAGAATACTCCCTTTCACCCTCGTACGCTTTGGAGTGGATGAAGGAAGTGGAGGCCAGTCGGATGAAACTCCGGGGATGCACTTTGTCTTCGACAAGATGATCTCTAGTGGATCTAGACTGCTCACATGGAGGTTGGACAGAGTGGGCTATAGCTCTCTCTCCAACTCGAGAGTTTTCACTGGCTCCTTAGGGTTTAGAATGTGCCTCCCTTTGGGTTGAAGACCTAGGGGGTATATTTATAGAGTTTGGGGGCTGGAGATCTCATCAAAGGCGAGATATAGATCAAAGGCCAGGATTAAACTCACAAAATAAGGCAAAAAATTCTTTATGGAACTCGTTGCAATAGTACAAGTGATAGAATATCTGAGTCGTCGCTAGTATAGGTGACTATTCAGAAGATTCCAGATTTAGTGCACGTGGTGAATCAGCAACTGAATGACAAGAAATTTGCCACATCAGCTAGTCGCCGATTCAAGTGGCAACGAGCTACCAAAAAGGCATAATTTTGAAAATTAAAATCTCAAAATATCCATCACGAATCTATTATTAAATATTAACCAATCAATCCTGAAAAATCATACTTGTAATTAAAGGATATTTTAGATTAATTTCCAAGTTCAAGATTGTCACGCTCCAAATTTCTAATAATAATTTAAAACAAATTAAATTAAAGAAAATTAAAAGCTAAAAAAAATATATTAAACTACTAGGAACCTATGTGCACGACTATGAGACTTTGATTTATATGCACTATGCTAAACCTTCTGCGTGCCTGCACCTGCAACCCAAAAACATGAGGAAAACGCATGAGTGATAGAAATGACCCAGCACACACTCCACGAAAAATGGCGGGAAAACAAAACTATAATTAATTTTCTTTTAAATTCATTTTGCAACCATTTCCTCTAAAACCCTACAAATCAGGCCAACATCCGCCAAAACCACAACCGGGGCTCTACCAATCTAAAACCACAAATAGAGGCCCTTAATGGCCAAAACCACACATAGTGAGTGAGGAAGCCTAGCGCCAGGCAACAAAACTCTGGCCACAAGCAGTCCACCGAGGAGAGACCATGACGTCTACACTACCATGACGTGCCACCCTATACAAGAGTCGCGTCGTCCCACGATTCTCCTACTTAAAGAACCCTTACAAAGCCAACCCTTCATTAGGAAGGCTGTCCTGTCTCTCATGATGCTACTAGCTATGGGACACGTGTCCCACATGCACTGGACACACCCGACGACACACGATACTCCACATAGAGTACGTCTCCTCACAGCGTCCTCCACACACGGTACTTAGGAGGGAGTGTCATACCTCCACACCCGACGATACCTGAGCCTCAGTGCTCACAGCGACAATAGGAGTATCATACCTCCCCATCATGCCACAAAACACCTCAACTTGCGAATCACAATCCTAGCCTTGAGACGACAGTCAGGGAGTTTCATACCTCTAATACCTGACGTCCCTCAGCCTCAAGTTTCTCGGCCCTCGACCTCGACTAGGGAGACGTGCCTGACCACCTGAGAATGTCGTCACATTCCCTAGTCCCAAAGACACGGTCCCATAGTGTTTAGGCCCGCACACAGAAAATCAGGAAAACCATTTTCCAAAATGGGACAACCATCTCTTTGAAACCATTTTCAAAACCATTTTATAACTTTTGGAAATTCATTCAAAACCTCGACAAAATGGCACATCAGGTGTCCCAAGGGACCATCACTGATGGTCCACAATCCCATTGCAAAGGGACAATACAAACCAATCCAAAAAACCCTTGAAACATCACATTTTTATAAAAGCATTTTGGGCCATGATTTGGCATGCCGAAAAATAGGTTCGGCATGCCAAAAATCCCTAGTTCGGTAGACCAATTTGGATCGATCGACCAAATTAGGTCAATGGTCAACACTCAAGCCAAAACCGGTATACCGAAGATGGTTCGATTGACCAAAATCCATTGATTCGATCGACCGTCTGAGATCAGACGATCAAATTTTGACCAGAGGACCAAAACTGACATAAAAACAATATACCAAAATTCTTTTGAGGGGCAAGGCCCTCTCGACCACAGGGGCACACCACTAGAGCTCCACACGCTGCCATGAACCGCCGCATGCCTTTGCCGATCCTTTAGCACACCGAACAGGGAGGAAGATGCCAGGAGGAGAGAAATAGGGGAGGGAGAGTGAGAGAGACGGGATGGAGGGGCTGAGTTGAGGGAGAGAGAACGAGTGGAGGGAGAGGGAGAGAGGTGGTGTCCTTGGGACGGGAAGGAGGAAGTGGCACGGGAAGGAAGGGAAGAGTGCATTGCTACATGGGGAGTGTGCCTCAGCTTATAAAGCCACGCAGGGTGGAAGGCAAGCACTCATGCATACCAAACCACCCACACTTGCCCACACAAACCCACGCACACAACCACTCGCCACAACAATCGGCCCACAAGCGCAGGCCCCACACGGACCCATACTTGGGCCCATAAGCATAGTGCCACAATGCACCGTGTCAACCACGCATAGGGACACACAAATAGAAGCCAACCCACAAGGCCCAAGTCCAAAAGCATAAAACCACACAAACGGGCCTCAGAATAGTAACACCAGTCTAGGACTAAATTAATTAAAATATAAATAATTATAAAATGAATTTTACGAGTGTTACAAAGATCTACTTAAAATGTTAAGTAAATTAGATTTGAAACTTAAATCTTTAATAATTACGAGAAAATCAGTTTAAAATCAATGTTGTATTTGATTTAAAATAGATTGGCAATCATTTGGATATTTTGGATTTTTTCTTTATTTTTTAGCATTATCATGAATTAAATATAAGCTATAACTTTAAAATGTGATAACTTATCATAAAATCTCATTTTTGGTCAAAATAAAGATAAGTAATCTTAATTATCAAGTCATCCAAATTTCTAGTTTTTTTTGGAATTATTTGGCATTTATGATAATTTATATGATATGTATAGATATTTAAATGCTAGAAAATTATAGAAATTATAATAATTATGGGAAAAATTATAATAACATTTATAAATATTCCACATATTATATTAAAGCCCTGGATGACAAATTATATGGAGAGAAAAGTCCAAGATTCTCGTTGCCTATACATGCGACAACGAGACTCGTAGCTTCTCAATGTGGCAACTAGTCTTGTCGCCACTTAGAGTGGCAACTAGTCTTGCTGCCTCTGAATGTGGCAACTAGACTCGTCGCCTCTCATTGTGACTACTAGACTTGTTGCCACTCAATGTGGTAACTTCCTAATCTTTTTGCATTTTATTCCCTGTCTTTTATCTTAATTCACAGAGATGCATTAAAAATCCAGAAAAACACAAAAATTCATGGGAAAATCTTGAAAAGGGTTAGAGCTCCATAGTCATGTGATCTAGGGTGCCTCAAGGGTTCCTACCCTAGGTGAACTCTAGGAAATGCGAATATGGGATATCTATAGATGCCCCACCTTGGAGTCAATCTTGTTCCAAGATCAACTCCAAGGTAAGAAGGATATCGTCATTGAGCATTTCCTGAAATAGGAAGCTCACTCTCAAACAATCCACCACAAATTCCAAAAAAAATTTACATCTATTGGTTTTGGCACATGGTCACACAGCCAAAATGTGAGAAGGTGAACAGACTTGGTTTCGGAACATTGTCGCATAGTCGAGTGATTCGATTAAACTAAAGATGTCGTCATATTGAAAGCTCAAGCATGGAAGGGTCAAGCTAGGACTATGTGTCGCAGCCAGTGCCGAGACTTGTCAACCATGTAGAGTGATACTTCAAAGAGGTAGAAACTAAAGGAAAATAAAAGGGTAATTAAAGAACGCCATCATATTGAAGGCTCAAGCATGGCATGGTTAAACCAGGGCTATGTGTCGCAGCCGATGTCGAGACCATGTCAACCATGTCGAGTGACATTTCAACAGGGCAGAAACAAAGATGATCGTGAGGAAATTACCCGATCGCCGGTCAAAAAGGAAAGACTAATTAAAAGTTGATAAATGTTTATGGTTTCTTGTTTGAAAGTTTGCTCGGATTGCAATATTGAAATCAGACAGGTTAAGACTTGAATAAGACTTTAGGAGGATCATAGGTTCTAAGGATTTCTAACACACTTGAAGAACACTACTTCGTCAACACTCCACTACTAATGCATGGTTCCTAAATTCATGGATGCATGATTCAAGCAAACAATAATGCAAATGTAAGGTCAATCATTCCATGCAATGAGTGGTCCATATGGCAGGTTAGACTAGTGGGTATGAGTGGTCCCTAACCATATAGACATATGCAAAATGCATGGGTACAATTCATTATGGTCAAGTGTTTTTTGTCTTCAAGTGTGACCAGTACTCTCAGGAAAGGATCGTTGTCCCACAACTCGACTTGGTAAGTAAAGGAGTTATATTATTAAAGAACCGGGTGAGGAAGTGAACCCTTCTTTTGCCAAACTGGGGTTTTGCCTCTTAGTTAGAGTTGTGTGTCCATATACATGTATGGGACTCTAAAGGCAGGAGTCCATTCTCAGTGGGACATTGTATACTGCCACGGTGGGAATTGATGTAGCTTCATGGTGGGGCTTGATGTACTAACACGTGGTTGGATTTTACCTACACACTTTAATAAAACATATCAGTAATCAAAGGTGTAGCTTTCCCTACCCTAAAGGGTTGGCTAAGTTGCCTAGGTAAAGTGCTGTAATGCTATCCTTGTACTTCCCTATACTTAGAACTAGGTGGAGGAAATTAGTTCTAGCCTCAACTAGAGGTAGAAAATTAGAGTTCAATGGACTCCGTTTGTGAGTCATCTGTGGATGCTCTAAGATCATTGAGGGACATTGTCTTTGTGGGGCAAAACACACCTAAGTTGTAAAGGCACGTTTGAGTAGGACGTTTAACACCAAAACCTGGTGGATCGATAGTTGCATCATCGACCAGACTAGTTCAAATTTCCTTACTATGTTTTCACTTGAAGGTAAGGTGGATGGCACTACTTATTATTTTAATTTTTTTCTGATTTTTTTTGGATTTTTAAGTTTTTCTAATTTTTTGGATTTTTTTGCTTTTTTTAATTTTCTGAATTTTTTTGGATTTTTGAATTTTCTAATTTTTTTTTACTTGATTGATGATGATGATGAGTGCAGTCACAACTCTCTCTCTTACACATTTAGCATTCCTGCCTTGTATTATCCAAGGTGATAGAGCTGTCCCTTTCATCATACCTTGACCTTTTGAAGACTTCGGACTTCGTATTAGCTTTGGTTGATCATTATCTCACTTATTTACTTAGTCCCTAGGCTTCGAGGGTTTCCCTGCCCATGCCTATTGGTGTAAGAGCGGGAGGAGACTTAAGGTTTAGCAAGCTCTCGGCGTCGGTTATAGCTTTTGTGTCGCTCGCCAGTGGTTAATCCTAATGCGCTTGTAGCTTACCTATGGTTTTTGCTTTTCTTTTTCCTTTTCTCTTTTTTTTTCTTTTGAGGTTCCTCTTTCAGGTTATTTTTCTGTAGATGCCCGCCCGTCACTGTCTTCTCAAACTTATGCTATGACATCACATCTACTTATTCATCAATTATCTCACCTCATTTTGAGTACCTGCCTATCATTGCCTTCTCGGACTTATGCTATGATGATGTACTCTACTCTTCGTACTCTCTCCTCTTTTAGGCGCTTTCTAAGTGGTATGGTTTAGGTGTGCTCCTTCATCACTACCTTCTTGGACTTATGCTAGGAGGCCAAGCAGTACAGGGTGAGCAGTTTTTTATGGTATGCCTAAGCTCTAAGCTTGCTTTGCTTTTATCTTCCCGTGTGGGTGTATGTATAGATAGGACAAAGCAATGGTTACCCCAATTGCTCAGCTTCCTTTCTATTTAGGAGATAACTTTCTTCTTTAATTGGTACTAGATCTTGGGTCCTCTTTTAGGCTTTTGACATGGTGATTGAAGGACGTGCTTCTAGACTACATGTAACTTCCATGGATTTGAGGAGATCTTAGGTCATCCTACTCATTGGATGGATCTTTTTTGGGTGCTACTGTGACAATGCCGGTGGAACCCCTAGGCGCGGTTCTCCAACGTACTCCGGTGTGCAGAAACACACGAGGAGATCCGATATGGTCACGGCGAAAATGGTGAATCCGAAGGAAGAGACAAGATCTAGAAACACCAAAGGGAATACAAATGGATAAGGAAAGGAGTCGCCACCTAGTCTTTTAATGGAAAGACGAGGAAAACCAAAACAAACACAAGAAAATCACGAAACAAAACAAAATTCAGAATGCATGTGTGATCCGTGCCTAATGGATAATGCAGGATGAATGCGGGTGTGACCATGCCGGTGGAACCCCTAGGCGTGGTTCTCCAACCTATTCCGGTGTGTGGAAACACACGAGGAGATCTGATACGGTCACGGCAAAAATGGTGAATCCAGAGGAAGAGACAATATCCAGAAACACCAACGGGAAGACAAAACGATAAGGAAAGGAGTTGCCACCTAGTCTTTTAATGGAAAGACGAGGAAAACCAAAACAAACACAAGAAAATCACGAAACAAAACAAAATGCAGAATGCATGTGTGATCCGTGCCTAATGGATAATGCAAGATGAATGCGGGTGTGACCATGCCGGTGGAACCCCTAGG
>JAMKQA010145868.1:0-12853 GCA_024699735.1 Posidonia australis | reverse complement strand
GGTGGCTAACTTCTATGGTCCTTGCTCCAATATGGTGGCTGAATTCAGGGCCCTGATGGACGGTCTGGCTCTCTGCTCGCGGATGGGTCTCCAGCTCTTGGAGCTTCTCATTGAGTCCAACTCCACGGCTCTCGTCTCCATGTTGCGGGGTGGCCGCTGCTTCAATTGGCGACTGCGGAAGGATTGGCAGGGCGTCGTTTCTCTGGTGCAGCAGTCCGCCTCCATTTCTCATGTCTTCCGGGAGGCTAACTCCGTCGCGGATGGACTGGCCAACTAGGGCGTTGACTCACAGCAATTCCACTACCTGGCTTCGACGGACGCTCTTTCAAAGTTTTTACGCGGGACTCTTTGTTTGGAAAGGGCTGGGCTGCCTTATGTGCGTTCCAGGCGGCTTTAGTCCTTGCCCCTCCCCTCCTTGTAATCGGTTTGGCTTTTGCTATTTGATTTTGGGGTCTCCTGGGGCTCGTTTTTCCAGGTACAAAAAAAAAAAAAAATTAAAACCCTAGGTCAAATCCTAAACCTTAGGTCAAACCCTAAACCCTAATGTCAAACCCTAACAATTTATAATTAATTCCCACCTTCACCATAACAACCTATAACAACCTCTAACCACCAAAACAAACTTAATCAATTCCCACCATCACCATAACAACCTCTAACCACCTAAACAAACTTAACCAATTCCCATTTCATCATAACAACCTATAACAACTTGTAACAACCGCCAACAACTTCTAACTAATCATAACCAACTACTCTAACAACCCTAGCCATTTGCAAGCCTATTAATACCCCCCTATTTGCAAGTAAAAAAGAAATGGAGAGAAAAAGCTTGGAAAAATTAAGAGGAGAGCGACCAAGGTATTTTCTCTCAACCAGAGCAACCAGAGAGGTCCGGGAGTAAAGAGGATGCTCGGCGAGGAGAAAAATCTGAGTTCTAAGCCATCTCCAACGAGCTCCGGTGACCTATGGCAGCCCTCACCACTATCCACTTAGGTATGCCCTCCACAAACCTTAAATTTTTTTCCAAAATAGTTTCCTAGATCTCCCCTTTCCTTCCCTAGTCGATTCCAGTAGTGCCAGAGGGTTTCCCTGACTGGAATCAAGATTCCAGGGGCAACTGGAGTCGTTCTCAGGTGACCTAAGTGGGGGCACGAATCCAGTGATCGATTCGTGCCCCAACGTGCTCAATCCTCTCCCCTTTGTTCTCCTCTTGCTTCTCCAACCATTGGCACACCGTGGAACGCCTCCAGCAAGCCTCTAGGAGCCAGTCGCCGTCGTTGGAGAAGATTACTGGTAGCGGAGCTTGATAAGGTACCTCTAGCCCTGTTGCGCCTCCCCGAGCATCAAGACACAATCCTATGGCCTTCCCCAAGCTTCTAGAGCCACCAGGTCCTCGAATCGAGCCCTGGTTCTCCCTTGCTACCACCGCTACCGGTGTGCCGTCAAAGCTTGATCGGGGAACAAGGTCACACACCCATTCTTATTGCTGGATGAGGGGAAATCATCCCCGTCGCTCTCCCGATCTTCCTGGACCCTTGAGTTGCTGATCCATCGCCGCCAAAGCCTCCTCTTTCTATGACATCGTCGCAGGAGATGCATCGACGGCGAGGGAGACGGGTGGAGGATTCCAGCTGTTGAGCTCCCGATCCAAACCATTGGATCCCTTCATACTCTTCTTCACTTGCTCCCATTGGAGCCTGATGCTTGATCAAGCATCTAGATGCCCTAGAGGAGCATCAAAGGCAGTCGTCGATGGTAGAGTTCTGTCGCCGACGACTGCTGTTGCTTTTTTCCTTTAAAAAATAATGTTTTCTTTTAATAAACTTTTGAGCTTTTCTTTTATTGCACTGAGGTCCCTCTTTTCTTACAAATAGGTCCTTTTTTCTTACATTTAGGTCCTTCCAATAGACTTTAAATCGTTTTAATAATATTTGTTCTGAAATATTGCAATGTGCCCCCTGTATATTTTTGTTAATGTTTTCCATGCTTTAAAATTTGACATAAACCCTCTGAGTTTCTATTCATGCATTTAAGTTCAGCATTTTTGCATTTAAAACCCTAAGCTTTACTAAAACTGCTTTGAATGCATATTTTTTGGCATAATTGCAAATTAAACCCTAGGAATTTAAATATATACTCAGATGTGTTCAAAATTGCATTTTAGCCCTTGAATTTTACTGATTTCTCACTGAATGCAGGTTTTCTAGGGTAAATTTGCATGTCAATCCCTGAAACTTTCTATTTTCAAACATGAACTCTTTTTCTTACACTTTTGACCCTAAATTTCTTTAAAATTGCATTAAACACATGTTTTACTGGAAAAATTGCATATTGAATCCTAGGAACCTTGGATTTGACCAAAAATGCACAGTTTTGAACATTTGACCCCAGATTTCTTCAAAATTAGACAAAATGTGTTTTTCTATGTATTTTTGATGATTTAGCCTCAGAATTTCAGCCTTCATTCAGAATTTGGGAATTTTACACAGAAGCCCCTGGAATTTTCCTTTTTCACTCACACAAGCATTTTGTTGCTATTTTTCATGCCTATTTACTCATGTCTTCTTTCTTGCATTATGCACACACTTCCGACTTGTTTCAAACTCAATTTTCACATTGTTTCTCGGATTTCTTCCAACTTTTACGATTTTGATTTGATTTGGCTTTTCATCACCCGAGGGTGTACATTAACAGGCTTAACAATGCCGACATTGACCCGAAAGAGGATTATTTTCCCTAATTTGATTTTCTCGGATTTCTTCAAGTTATTGTTGATTTGCGTGATGCTTTCTGAGTATTTTTGATTTTCACAATTTTCCTCATCGCTCATTGGCGTAGAGTAAAGCGGCATTTGCAATGCCTACATTATCCCTCTGATTAACTTCTTTTTTCCGTTTATTCATTTCTTCTCGTTGATTTGGCATGTTTTCGCAGTCATCTTAAGCATGTGCACTCAAAATAGGCAAGCATACAATAGGCCGTTAGCAACCATACAATAGGCCATTAGCATGCAGGAAACCTAGAAAGATTGATTTCTTCGGGTGCATGGGGGTGCCTAACCCCTTCCACATGCGTAACAAGAATCCTTACCCTTTCTCTAGCCCACATTGATTTGTGCAATACATTCATTAGGCACGGAGCATGCATATGTTTTCTTCACCTTGGTTTCTTTTGGATTTTTTCCTTTGTTATTGGTTTTCCTCGTCTTTACATTAAAAGACTAGGTGGCGATTCCTTTCGTTATCCTTTCTTATCTTTCCTTGGTGTTTCCGAATCTAGTCTTCTTCTTCGGATTCACCATCTTCGCTGTGACTGTATCGGGACTCCTCGTGTGCTTCCACGCAATGTAGGAGAGCCGTGCAGGGTTCCACCGACATGGTCACACATAGTCACCCTGGTCTTCTTATTGGCACCCCTGACAACCTCCGGTTCTAACTTACCTGAATTCATTGACGAGCTTGGCTACTCTACTTTATTCGCAGCCTTATTGTATGACTGACTATATTGATTTTTCTAGTTTTCTTCTATGGTATATACAATGCTTGTGGTAGACGAGCAGCTGTCCTCTAACTGATTGATATGAGTGTTGCCACCTGTGCTCCCTCCTAAGCCTAACTTAGGACCTTTTTTCTTGCTCCTCACTGTTAAAATGAGGCCTGAACTAATAGTACGAACTAGACTTGCCTCACAGTTGATGGGAGATAAACTCCCTTAGTCTAGTGTATGCTAGCTTTGTTTCCTCAAGGACCATGATATCAATCTGGCCATACTAAACTTGTTGATCAGGCTCGAGCTCTTTAACAATGGCTTTTCCTTTCTACGCCTGAGCTCGTATTTTGCATCTTTTGCCAACACTACTAGTTGCTCCTGGAATAAGACTTCTAGATCACTGAGTATATTGTCTACTTGAGCCTCTACGATATCTTCCTCTTCTATATCAGAGGTGAAGTCCACGTAGTATGCACTGGTAGGCTGTTGCATTTCTGGTTCAACATTTCCCTCACATCTAATAGTGCTTTGTGCCATTAACTACATTGTGGAGGATGGTACGGAAACTGTTGTCCCCACAAGCAACACAGCTTGGATGGTGCATTGATTGGGAATGTTCATGGTTGCTATCTGAGACATTGGCATGGCTGCTAGTGTGACTATTGTTGTCAATACTGTGACAGAAACTGTAGAAGAATCTGAGGTCGAATCGATAGGTGGCAATGTAAGTCTAACCGACCCTATTACAGCTATGGATTCCTGGACTGCGTTCCCAGAATATTTTTCATCTGACTGCTCCTCCTCTGAATAGTACTCCTCTATACAAACCCATTCAGATCCACCAACTAACCCATTCCATGGTTGTACAGACTCTGAAATAACATGATTTTAATTAGCATCTAGAAAGCCTACACTGACAAAGTTAGACAAATCTTGCAGAATAAAGACTTTCCAGGACTTACGATTACACGTGAGTCCATCTCACGGTTGCCACTCATAGCCTACACTGACAAAGATAGACATATCTTGCAGAATAAAGAGTTTCCAAGACTTATGATTACACGTGAGTCCATCTCGCGGTTGCCACTCATAGCCTAGTCCTTCAAACTCCCTTCTTTCTTTTGTTGTAATTGGTTCGACAATTCCATGGCCATATCACCCAAATGGTGTTCTCTTTTGGTACCCCTGCTAATGACAAAGATTCTCGACCATCACAAAGGGATTGCCATGAGCGGCCAAATGTTTGGCACACTCGTGAATGGGAATGAAGTTGAAAAGTTCAAAATGGTTGACATGATAGAGCACATCAGAAGGCTTTGAGTGAAATTGGACAGTCTGGAGCAGAAGAAACAGTTTCAACTCTTTCATTCTCAAAATTCTCTGCCATTACAATAGCAATGTCATTGTCCTACTGGAACTTGATCATATAGTGAAGAGTTGAGGGAATCACTTGATGCTTGTGGAGCCAAGGGTGCCCAAGCAAGTGATTGGAAGTAGGCCTGAGATCATTGAAATCGAAGTCTACGTCTAATTGTGCCGATCCAACCACCAAAGGAATAACCAAAATCCCTAGTGCATCTTGGTGAGTGTTGTCAAAAGCCGTCATTCCCTTTACTACCTCAGTAATGTCTTTGGACTTGAATCTAAGTTGGCTTACAGTTCACAAGGGGTAGACGTTTAGGCTTGCACCATTGTCTACTAGCATAAGCAGAATGTAGAAGTTCTTGTACTGCACTGTGATGAAGAGGGGTTGATTATGCTTGGTCCCTTCCAAGGCTAACTTCGAGCTAGAGAAGGATATTACCTGCGGTGTGGCAATCATTCCCACCATGTTTTCCAAGGTTGAAGGTTGTATTATTGGGGAAACATGAGTGACTTGGAAGACTCGAAGGAAAGCCTCCCTATGTTCAGCTAACATGTGGATCAGGTCCTATATAGAGATGTCTACCTCGACTTTCTTCAACTGAGTCGTGATGTCAGCTATAGACTGCTCCTTCTTGTTGGTGGTGCTATTGGCTCTAGATGGTGCTTCTTCTGGAACTGGGTTAGAGGATTGGTTCTCTAGTTGTGGTGATGAGGTTGTTGGTTGATTGGACTTGGGAGCTGGAGTTGGAGCCTTATATACTCGTCTCGATCGTGTCACCTTCGCACACATTTCTATGGCATAATTATAAGGCATGTGATGGGTATGCTACATCAGGTCAATGACTACAAGAGCACGGGCTTCTAACTCTAAACTAGCCATAGGTGATGTGACAGGAGATGCTATAGGAAGAATTGGTGTTGATGTTATCTGAGCTAATTCTGACTTAGGCCTGGCTAGTAAGATAATAGGTGGTGGGGTGGATTGCATGGCCACACATCCCAACTTGGTAGTTAACCAAATCATGTTGATCACGGAACCAAAAGCCTCAATAAAAGATTCATAAAGCTGGTAAGGAAAGGGTGTCAAAACATCATGAATCAGGAGAGAGCGGTCGAAAAGGAAAGGAGTAGACTCGTCAAGTGAGATAAGATGGATCCTCGAGGTTCTGATTGCTCCCGAAAGTTTGGGCAAGGGCCGGCATACTATATTAAGATGTGTAGGTGCTTATGCTGGTGCAACATGTGTGACTGGCGAAGACTCTAACTCATGGTTGTTAATGATAATGACCTTCCAGTCAATCAAGTCCCGTATAGCATTCCAGAGCGTGAAGCAATTATTTGTAGAGTGCCCCACGACTCTATGGTAACTACAGAATAAGTTCTCTTTATACCACGTTGGAAGTGGATTTGGCAATGAGCGAACTTCTAGAAGCTTTAGGAGTGACACGACCATGGAGAGAATGACACTCAACGACTCGACCAATGGTGTGTAATATCTTTTAGGCCGTCGAGGCCATCCCTATCCCTAGTGTTGTCCTTGCCTTGCCAGTGTGGGTGGATATACTGGCTCAACAGTGGTGGTGATTTGTGAGGTGCGTGGTGTTTTAGGTGCAGGTGTATAGACTACTTGATTTTGAGCCAGGGAGCTCATCACATTGACTAGCATAATGGGAGTCCCAATGTATGCAACAACACTCTTGGAAGAATCCTTCCTCCAAGCGTAATTGGTGTTGGTCCACCATTGTTACCACTGTTGTTGTTACTGGTGCCACCATTGTGATTCAGTGTTGTCGCCTATTTGGAAAATGCAGCAAGTGCAGGGAAACTTTCGTTAAGCAGTGAGCTCTCTACTTGCGTGCTAGCTTTAGTTAGAGATGCGAAAGTAGAAATGGGTTAGATTCTTAGCAATGCCATGGTGGCTGGCTGTGCCCCGCAAATTATCATTTTGATAGACTCCTCATCGGAAGGTTTATCGCGAACTTGTGAAGTTAAGGATTGCTATTGCCGAACGTACTCCTCGAAGGGCTCGTGCGGCTTTTGTTTAGTTGTGACAAGGCCCTCGTGCTTCAGGACCATATTGAGATTGAAAGAATATTGCTCCAGAAATGCTTCACTGAGGTCATTCTAAGTCGTAATCGGGGTCATATCTAAAGATGTGAACCACTTTAAAGTAGGACATGTAAGGCTCCTTTGGAACAGGTGAATGAGTAACATCTCATTAGCCTGAAGCTGTGCGAGATCACCACAATACGCCCTTAGATGAGAAATGGGATAGCCTTTTCCATTGTATTTCTCAATATTCGGGATGTGAAAGTTCGACAGGAGAATTACCTCTGGGAAATAGTTGAGGTCCTGGAAGTTATAAGACTAGAGGTCTCCACCCTACACTACGCGTAGTGCTCTTTCTAGATCGCTCGTCCTCATGAGGAGAGTGTCTAGGGTTGCTACTGGCATAGATTGTGTAGCTGGGATGGGAGCTGCATATGTTGTATGGGTTGCACCAAGGTGCTCCTCCAGATCCACCATCTCGCCACTTGGTGCCATGGCATGATGGGCAGTGCACCCGTGCATGGGTGTTGAGTGAGACGGTATGCATGTAGAAATTTGGGCCGAATGCGAGGGAGCAGGATAGGCGACATATAGTGCAGTGCATGGTGATGCATGTAGGAGCAACAACTGCTGAACCGACATAGCTCCCGACATTGAGTTCACATGGCACTGTGCTCCAACCAACCTAAAAGGCTAGCCACCAGAAGTAGGAGTGACAAGCTGTGAGTACTGTGGTGGTAGGACTAATGGTAGAGTCGATGCCCCCATCGCTAATGTAGCGAGGAGCTATAGCGACGACTATGGTGGTGGTGTAAGAGGTGTAGCATGGAGTGTATGAGTTGACTGCACGAAAACCTCAAGAGCGGGGGGAAAAGATGGTGTCATTATTGGATCCAACGAAAGAGCCATATTCTGTAATCTCTGAGCAAGAACCAAGAGTTGCTGGGGCTGTATGGAGGAAGTACTATCGGTAGCAATATTGAGAGTCAAAGGAGCAAAAGGGATAGATGTCAAAGAGGGTTGAAAACAATAAAGGTCAAAGTGAGAGAGGAAGGGACTGAAGCAAAGATACCCTCCAGGGTAGTAAAAGAGCAGAGCTCGCTAACATG
Organism: Posidonia australis; assembly: GCA_024699735.1. Classification (NCBI taxonomy): domain Eukaryota; kingdom Viridiplantae; phylum Streptophyta; class Magnoliopsida; order Alismatales; family Posidoniaceae; genus Posidonia; species Posidonia australis. The sequence continues at coordinate 4,838 of JAMKQA010145868.1, read as the reverse complement.
TTGGGCCATGACAGACCGTGAGTGGGTAAGGAAAGGAATACGATCGTAAATAGGAGGATGAAGCTTAGGAGGAGCTATTGCCAAAAATTGATGAACAACTCGAGAAAAGACAATCAAGAGAATGTGACAAATAGAAATCAGTGAAGGGATCACACGGGCTCTGGCCAAGGAACTTGCGTACTGACTTATTAAAAAAATGAAATTAAGAAGGGAAAGGTGTCAAAAACTAGAAGGGAAAAAGGGAAAGAAAGACATTAGCACATTGTAAAATGTTTGTTAAGGTGGCATGAATGGCACGTAATGCACATGGATGCTTCTAACATGCTTTGTCTCACAAGCTAAATGTGTCCTAGTAGGTTGTCTGCTCAGGACTCTGAAGGTGTGCAGGTCTCTGACTCATGATAGAAAATAAGGTTCTCACTCTAAATCCTAGCCAAAGCACAGGTAGTGAACGGGTGGTGTGTTAGTGGCCTTGACTACTATAGCAGTAAGGAGTTGTACTCTCTACTAACACCGACACAACCCTAGACACGAGGGAACAAGCTAGTTATGCGTCCTACACCGAAGTCATAGAATGGGCAACCGAAACTGTCCTCAAACTAAATAGGTGGAAAATGGTGAGGAGAAGATGCATGTTCCTATATGATCAATCATGCGAGTATGCGTGGTGCCTTTTAAATGCATTTTATTTAACTAGAGATAGTAATGAGAGTTTGTCTCTAGTTGTGCCCTATTATTTGTTCTTCTGAATTCGTGTGTTTTATTTTAACCAAGATGGGAAGCAACATATCTCTACTTTCCTAGTCATGGGAAACGTGATAAGGGAAGAAAACACATCAACATGGCATTCAAACAACCACACAACAAGCATAAGGCATGACTATGGCATGTGCTAATGTCGTGTTATCATAATGGTGAAAAGAAACAAGCATCATATCGATAGGCATGATGCATAACATGTGCATGTGCTGTGCCATAAGAAATGTGTAAACGATAACACATAACAAACGAACGGTATCGGGGACTGAAAGTAAAAGCGACAAGCAAGCAAAGGCAAAAACCAATCAAATACAAATGGCAGACAAGCAAGCAAGAAACCATCACAAAGGCTAGAATTGCATATCCCGAGTAGAGTCGCCAGTTCTTACGACCATGTCGGCGAAATAACTTGACTCCTGGTGCATGAAAGCACACAAAGATTCATGATATGGACATGGCAAAGATGGTGAATCCAAGGAAGGACACTAGGCTCAAAAACACTAAATAAAGACGAAGAAAAGGATAAGGGAAAGGAGTTGCCACCTAGTCATTTAACGGAAAGACGAGGAAAATCGAAATGCATAAGAATGCAAGAAAACAATGCAAATGAATGAATGTGTGCATGCTCCATGCCTAAAGGATGCAACACTTTACCTACTGTGAGCCAAAGAAGGGGTATGGATTCTTGTTGCGCATGGGAAAGGTGTTAGTCACTCCTACACGCTCGAAAAATCGATCTTTCCTAGATAATCGCTTGCTTGTGAGGTTAATGTAATTGCATGCTTGCCTAATCTAAGATGTATGCTTGATGTTATGCCAAAGTCAATGTAATAAATGCGACAAGAAATCCAGATGGGAAACTAGACAACCTAGGCGAATGTGTGAAACGAAAACCATGCAATTCAGAATGGAAAGGAAACAACTCGAAAATCAATGTAGGCATAGGAATGCTAATTAATGTACACCCTTGGGTGATAGGAAAATGTTCAAAAGGTTGGAAATATTCAGAGCAAAAACTCATGTGGAAATTACAGAAATCGTGAAAATCCATGAAAATGACAAAGGAAAATAAACCGTATGAAGGTCAATGTTGGCATTTGTATGCCAATTAATATACGCCCTAGGGCGATATGAAAACCAATACAAAGCAAAATCATAAAATTGAAGTAATGTCGTAAAATATCATGAAAAGAACAAATTCAACTCGATGAAAATAATGTAGGCAATTTATATACCAATTAATGTACACCCTTCGGTGATGGATGTGGATGCAATAAAGAAAACATACACTGAAACCAAATAACAATCAGAAAACCAAAGGAAAACCAATGCAAGAAAGCAAAGATGTGCTCTGCAATTGTCTAGTCTTAGGACCTTTTGCCCGCTATTCTCACCAGTTATAACCATTTAACAGATTTGTCTGGCATAACCGTTGATTGGATTCACGTCAATTATTCGTCGATTGGATTCATTGACAAGATCTACCACCAAGACTCGCGTGATCCCTTACCAGTTCAATAAACAAACTGTGATATGATTTACTATAAAACATAAATGAAAAGCTTGAAGCATGATTGGAAAAGCAAGAATAGAGTATGAGGAACAAATTCATGGTGATAGATTGCAAAACGACGCTCTAGATCTTATCTCCCATCTAGTTCGATGAAAAACATGTTGGTCGGCCTTGATGGTGGCCGACGTGCTCCGTAGAGCTTTGGTGAGGCAAGGGAGATGAAAGAAAGTTCAGGAATACAAAAAGTAGAACATATGGAGCAAGACCTTGTATTTAGATCACGAAATGGATCGCTGGAGTTCCCCTCTAGCCTAGCTCGTCGGAAAGCATGTCGTCGAGCTTCGTCTGAATCCGATGAGCTTTACATGTAGATCAGTAAGATAAACTCAGTGATGAGAGGATCTAGAGCAAAGGAAACGAAGTAGACTATGCTAGAAAGAAGCTAAATGGCCTCCCTCATATCTATCATTGCAAGCTCTGGCTAGACTTCAACGAGCGCCATGGCCTGGTGTGTAACTAATGAGAATGAAAGAATGAAGGCCACTGTGACATGATCGCACTGAATTCGGAGGTCACTGACCTTGTCCAAAGTCCGAGCACGCCATAGAAGAGGAATTACATTTCGTTGCCAGCGATTCCTATGATCATCGGAGAGAAAGAAGGATGAGACGTAGTCATGCCGTCTCTTGAGGTTTGATTAGCTCTAGGATAAGATTCTGATCGCATGCATCTCTAGAATTGGAAAATTGATAAGAGGAAATGAAATGTGTACCGATTGTGCTCTATGAGCCTAGATCACAAAAGTCTCAACGCCAACAAGGTCTCGATCGGGCCAAAAGATGTCAAGCTAGCCGTGAAGTGAGCTCAAGCAAAATGGAGGGAGCGGGAAGACCTGGTGGCTTGAGTAACTTCCGAACGTAACACATTGTGGCTCAAAGAACTCTAGGACTCACTACAAAGAGTAGTTGCTTGATGCTCGAAGCTACGTCTGGGATCTCTGGGGAAGGATTGAAGGAGTACTGAAGAGTAGTGGATTCATGCTAGGAGATAGCAATGATGGTGATGCCTCTTCTTGCATGTCATGGGGGTAATTAAATAGGCTGGAGCTTGGAATTGGAGCCACTGATGTGCAACAGCCAGAGGTTGACAGCGGTGATGGTTTTGATGGCTTCAATCAGTGAATTTGGAGCTTAATCAAGGGCATATTGGTCTCTAGAACTCACAGCACAAGCACCCAATCAATCTCAACCGTCAACGGCTAAGGATTGAGTGATTAAGTGGTGAGAAAGACTTCTGCATCCCTCTGCATTGAAATAGGGCACCTCGCTAGTGATTCTCGCCACCTAAATCCGTCAGCTTCATCCGTCATTTTCAACCATTGAATGAATCCACTACGAGGATCCAGCTGAAATTAACAAGTGACCCAATAACAAAACCAGTCAACTAGACATTTGAGTTTGTAGAAAGATATTTTGGGACTCCCAAGCAATTATGGATTATTGTGAGTGAAGTTTAATTGATTCTAGTGATTTGGGAATGTTTGTGGATGTTTTAGGGGAAGTAAATGGGCCCATCACCATCACAGCTCCAATCCCTCCTCTTGAGTCAACTCATGATTACCTACAAAATCTAGGGTGTCTACAAAACCATATTAAGAAAGCATCACAAAGCAAAAGGAGAAGGTAATTATGCTCAAGGAATGATGATTTATCAGAGTCGATGTGCACTTGTCCCTCCCAATGTCGGTGATTCACTTTGAGTCGTCAATGCTTGGATGAAGGCGAGGGAGGCAAAGCTTGGCCTGAATGCACTATGCAGAGGCTAGTGGCTATGTCGTGATGCTCTTGATGTGCAATGTGGTGGTGCAAGAGAAGTGCAAGGTAGTATAGTGTCATATGGAGCTAGGTGTTGTGGCGGGTGGCTGGCGATGGTGGTGTGCTCCGCCATCGAAGCTACTAGGTGTTGGCCATGGTACCTAATGGTCATAGGTGGGAATGCAGGGACCTAGGCTGGCTCCTAGATGTAATGATGGTGGTTACGAGGCTGGAAGGGTTGTGTAGTAGACTGGGAACGCAAGGGAAGGTTGTGTAGTGACAAGAGATGTAGTGGCTTATGGTGGCCAATGATGAGAGGAGGCTGTGATGCAGTGGGTTGTCTCTCGTCGACAATAGGTGGCTTCTAGACCCGTACCCTCATCATGGACAAGGTAGAGGAAGTCAAATAGGGCACGAGAATGCATGGGAGACGTGGATGTGTAACTGTTGTAAATGTGTCTTGAATTATGTCTTTGTTTCAGGGTTAGTTTGGTCATTTGACCATTTAGGTGCCCTAGTATTTAAGTAGGCTAAGGCACAGATTATGAAACCTCTTTTGTCATTCGTGTAACCCTATTTTAGACTCCAATTGAATAGAGAGAACTCCTCCCTTTTCTCTCTAGATCTAGGGTTTCATGTGAGGTTCATCTGTGGAGGATTGGATGCTTGCTTTAGGGGATGGTATTCTGATTTCTCCTTCACCACTCGGCACAACAAGTGGTACCAGAGCTTAGGTTCGAAGGTGAAGGAGA
>JAMKQA010145867.1:0-10750 GCA_024699735.1 Posidonia australis | reverse complement strand
CGCAGACTTGTCTTTATTGTTTTTGCATGATTTTTCATGTTATGGTTTTCCTTGTCTTCCATAATAGACTAGGTGGCGACTCCTGCATTTTTGCATTTTGTTTTGTTTTTCGACGTGATTTTGCCGACTGTTTCGCATTCTTTTTGCGGAATCTCCTCGCCGGCATGGTTACAGGTTCATTATCATTATCCTCGATGAACAGCACATCCTCATCTGGGAATTGAGTCCACAAGGGTTGATTTTCTGGTATAGGTAGCTCGACCAGATGGTCTACCACTGCTAGTCCCTTTATGGAATTTTGTGTGACGAAGGTGATGTCGTATTGGGACAACACCACCTACCACTTGACAAACCATCCTATGAGTGTTGGCTTCTGGAGTAGATACTTCATAGGGCCGTGCGGGACAAAGGAGTAGGACTGGATATGCCATCATATAATGCCTTAGACGCTAAGTTGCCTAAACGAGAGACAAGTAGACCTTCTCTATGGTAGTGTACCTGGCCTCACAATCATTAAACTTCTTGCTTAGATAATATATCACCCTCTCCTTGCGGCTAGATTCATCATGCTAGCCCAATACTGCTCCCATGGAATGTTGGGTTACGAATAGATAAAGGAGTAAGGGTCGCCCTGGCTCTAGTGGGACCAAAACCGGAGGTCTGGCTAACAACTACTTGATCTTGTCAATGGTTGCCTGACATTCCTCGTTCCAACCAATCTGTGCATTCTTCCTCAAGAGCTTGAAGATCGGCTCGCAGATTGGTGTGAGCTGAGTTATGAATCAGCTAATATATTGTAAGTGACCCAGCAGTCCAATGACTTCTTTCTCTGTAGCAGGGGGAGGCATGTCAATTATGGCCCGAACCATAGTTGGATTGACCTTAATTCCCCTCTAGCTGATGATGTAGCCAAGAAGCTTGCCAAATGAAACCCCAAAGGCACATTTACTGGGGTTAAGGCGGAGCTTGTACTTGCACAAACAATCGAACAACTTCCTCAGGCAGGCTAGATGACCTTCGGGCTCTTTGGACTTAGCTATCATATCATCAACATAAACTTCGACCTCTTGGTGCATGAGGTCGTGGAATAGCATTGTCCTAGTTCTCTAATATGTAGCCCCTGCATTCTTGAGCCCAAATGGCATCACATTGTAAAAGAAGACTCTCCACGGGGTGATGAATGATGTCTTCTCCCTATCATCTTCTGCCATCATAATTTGATTATAGCTTGAGAATTCATTCATAAATGATAGCATTTTGTGGCCGGCTGTATTGTCTACAAGGATATCAATATGAGGTAGCGAGAAGTCGTCCTTAGGACTTGCCCGGTTGAGATATCTATAATCAATGCACATGCGAACCTGTCCATCCTTCTTTGGCACTGGGACGATGTTTGCAAGCCATTTTGAGTATAGGACGACCTTGAGGAAGTCCACCTTATGCTGCTTCATGATTTCCTCCTTAAGTTTGAGCAGCCACTGGGGTCACCATCTTCTGAGCTTTTACTTGACAGGCTTGACATCTAGCTTTAATGGCAGATTGTGTACCGCTACCTCTATATCCAAGCCGACCATGTTGCTATAACTCTAGGCGAAGACATCTATGTACTCCTTAAGGAAGGCAATGAATTCTGCCCTTACCTACGGGGTGAGCTTAGCACTGATACGCAATTCTTTGACATTGTCAGTGGTTTCGATGTTTACCAGCTCGGTCTCTTCTTCCACATGGAGATTCGGGCCTTCTGGGTCATTATCATGGTGCTAGAATTCTACAGGCGTGTCGTCATCCTCGTGTGCACCATTGTCATCCTCCTCCTCCTAGGACACGAGCTCAGACAACACCTCCTTCTGAAAAGTAGGATTCGCTATATTGAAGGGCTATATTGAAAGTGCAAATCTGCTCTAATGCTTGGCCCTTTCGGCACCGAAGGAGAGTTACGCTGACCCTCGTATTCTTGTACTGACGGCAAGCAACCTCTGTGTCATCTCGTTCTGTATCCTCTCTCGAGTCAAATGCTTCTTGACTCTCTGATGCTGCTTCTTCACTTACTGCTGATTTTTTTGAATGTTCTGATTCTTCTAATTTTTTTTGGTTTTCCGGATTTTCTAATTTTTTTGTGGATTTTCTTTGCTATTTACAGGGGATACTGCTGATTGGCGGCTTTCCTATTGCTGATTGATTAGAGTGATGCCACCTACATTCTTCCTTGAGCTCAGCTCAGGGTCTTTTTTTTTGGCCCCCACCTTGCGTAAGGTGGGGCTTAAGCTGCTGGTACCATTTGGACCCACCCTCTAATTGATGAGAGATTAACTCGTCTGGTCTAAAGTGGGCCAACCCTTCTTCTTTTCCAGGACCATGAAAATTGAACGGTCTTGAGTTCCTTGTGGTGAAGAAGGGGACGCCTCAATCATTGCGGCTTGGCCTTTCCGACACCTCACTTCCTCCATGGTATCTTCTGCCAAGACGACGAGCTGCTCTGGAAATAGAACTTCTATGCTTTGGAGCACCTTGTCCATCTATGCCTCTACAACTGCTCCCTCGTCCTCATCAGATGCGAGATCCACATAATACACAACCTCTGGACCGTCGCTTGTGTGTGCCAATGGTACTGCGTAGGGGTTAGCGCTCCATGCCAACAATCAGATCTGGGCAGGCGTTATCTGAGTCGGAGTGTGTTGAGAAAGAGGATCTGCCGCTTGGTGTCCGACGGAGGCTACACAACCTAACTTTGGGATCACTGTTGTGATTGATGTCGTGGTGGAGATTGATGTAGAAATTGGAACTACTGTTGTTGATAAAGTGACTGGAGCTGTGGCTATGGCTGAAATTGGAACTGTCATATCTGGCATTGTGACTGTGGTTGGAACAGAAACTTGTGTGGCTAGAACTGAAACGATTGGGGCTAGGACTAAAATTACTGGGACTGAAACTGCTGTGATTGGGACTGAAATTGTAAATGTCGTGGCTGGAATTGAAACTGTGGTAGCATCTTCTTCGGAATAGTAATCCTCAATGCCTACCCATTCGACTGTCCTTGATGGAGTGTCTCGTTGTAGCACTGTCAAGTCTCTGGACTCTACCCTGGACTGAGAATGCCTGCATTAACATAGTTAGTACAAGCGGGAGAGTGGCTCAGCTTTGATCTCTACAAGTGTCGGGAATATTCTTCTTGTCGCAGTTGTTCGTAACCAAGTCCCTCTCGATCTCTCCGCTCCTCAGCAGCAACGGGCTTAGCGATCCCCTGACCGTACTTCTTGAGAGGTGTCCCTTTCTCATATCCTTAGTGGCGACATAGATTCTTCACCATCCTGGAGGGGTTGCTATGGACAGGTGGGTAGCTGCCACGTTCAAATTTGGGGATGAAGTTAACCAGCTCAAACCGATTAACCCAGAATAGAACATTCGAAGGCTTGGGGTCAAAGGAGACAGTCTGGTGGGACAGGGTTGACACAAAATCGATCTTCTCCTTCTCAAAGTTTTCAGCCATGACGGTAACGATGTTATCGCCCCAACTGAACTTGATCATGCGATAGAGAGTCGATGGGATGACTTGATGCTTGTGGAGCCAAGGGCGCTCAAGCAGGAGATTAAACGAAGGTTCAAGATCTATGATGTAGAATTCCATGTCAAACTCAGCTAGGCCAATGACGAGGGGGATTACCAACAAACCCAACGCATCATGGTGCGTGTTGTTGAACGACATCATTCCCTTTATCGCTGGGACAATATCCTTAGCCTTGAATTCGAGCCTGCTTGTTGTGCACAAGGGGTAGACGTTTACACCTGCACCGTTATCGACTAAGGCGAGGGGAACGCGGAAGTTCTTAAACTGTACCGTTACGAACAATGGCTGGTTATGATTGATCCCCACTAGAGGTAATTCTTGGGAAGTGAAGGAGATGACCTAGGGTGTGGTAATCATACTTACCATGGTTTCCAGGGCTGCAGGTTCTATGGTGATCATACTTACCATGGTAATCATACTTACCATGGTTTACATGGGCGACCTGGAAAACCCGGAAGAAAGCCTCTCAGTGCTCAACTGAAGTGTGGATCAAGTCCCAAATGGAAATATCAGCCTTGACCTTCTTAAGTTGAGCAGTGATGTTGACTATAGGTTTGGCTGTGGTGGAAGAGGACTTTGTTAAGGCTTCCTCAATGGTGGGCCTCACTGGCTGGCTTTCTAGCAGTGGTGGAGCTATAGTCGGTCGGGTTTGCTTAGTCTCAGGAACTGGGCCCTATACATCGGCCCTGAACGTGTGACCTCTGCATACATCTCTGCGACATAATCATAGGGCATGCAATGGGTATCTTGGGTCAAATTAACGACTACAAGTGCCCTAGTGACCAACTCTGGCCGAACAAGGGGTAGGCTTGCAGCTGGTAAAATTGGTAGGCATACAGGCCAGGGAGACTACGTGGTGGGATGAACTAGCAGGGTGACTGGTGCTATAGATGAAGGGGATTGTGTTAGTAGGGTCACTGATGTGGTTGGTAGGGGTGACCATGCTAAAAGGATTGCTGGTGTACTCGGTGAAGGTGGATGTGCCAATGGGATTACGGGATATTCCAGTCTGGTGACGAGTTGAATCATGTTCATTGTGGAGCTTGAACCCTTGAGAAAAGAGTGATACAAAGATAGTGGGAGCGGAGTAGACGAATCATGAATCAAATCCGAAGGGTTCAGCATGGAAATGTTGGACCGGGCGAGAAAGAGAACATGGATCCTAGAGGTCCTTGGTGCATCCGGACGGCTGTGCTCAGGGAGTAGTTGGCTAACAATATTAGGGGGATTAGGGACAAATGCAGATGCTTGTGCTCGTGCCGATGCTGACTCCGTCTGTTGGGTGTGAATGAGAATGACCTTATGGTCAATCAAGTCTGAATAGCATTCCAGAGCATGAAGCAATTATCCATCGCATGCCTCGTGGTGCAATGGAAGTTGCAGAATAGGTCTGCTTTGTACCACCCCAGCAGCGAATGCAGTAGTGGGCGGACCATCGAAAACTTTAGGAGTGACTGAACCTTCGGGAGGACGACGCTTAGGGGCTCGACCAGAGGTGTGAAGTGGCGTTCTAAGCGACATTGTCGTGGCTTACTTTGGTACTGTCCAGGCCTTACTGGTGCGACGGGATACAATGGCTCGACGGCAGTGGTGATGTAAGAAGTGCGTGGTGCTCTATGCGTGGGTGCATAAACTAACTGCTGCTGAGCTGGGCATCCCGTGTCAATAGGCATTGCAGGAGAACCGACGTATGCAACGGCATTCTGAGGAGGATGTCTCCTCTTATTGGAGTTACCGTTCACACCATTGTTAGTGCTACTGCCACTTGCACCTGGGACGAAAGTAAAGGACGTGGCCTATTTGGCGAATGTAATGAGCACGAGAAAGCTACCACTACACAGCGAACTTTCTAAGCAAGCGCCAACGCAGATCAGTGATGAAAAAGTGGTGATAGGCTGTATACTAAGCAGGGCCCTAGTGGCTGGCTGCGCTCCATAGATAACCATCTCAATAGATTCTTCGTCAGAGAGTCTATCTCGAACTTGTGAAGCAAGAGCGTGCTAGCACCCAACATACTCCCCAAATGACTCATGGGACTTCTGCTTGTTGGTGGTAAGGTCCTCGCGCTTAGGGACCAAGTCGAGATTGAAGGAGTACTGTTCCAGGAACGCCTGGCTGAGGTCGTTCCAAGTCTTTATCTGAGCCATATCCAAAAAGGTGAACCATTTTAGTGCAGGACTGGTTAAACTCTTTTGGAAAAGACGGATCAATAACCTCTCGTTAGCCTGAAGCTACGCGAGATCTCTGCAGTACGGCCTTAGATGCGAGATAGGGTAGCCTTTACCATTGTATTTTTCGACATCCAGGACTTGGAAGTTCGGTGGGAGAGTAGCCTCTGGGAAGTAGCAGAGGTTCCGAAATTGGTAAGACTAGCGTGGAGGGCATCCAGCCACTAGGGCCCACCCAGCGTGGAGGGCATCTGGAGTTGCTGCTAATGAGGGTATGCAGCCGGGGTGGGTCCTGCGTATGCCACATGGGTCACACCGAGGTGCTACTCCGGATCCACCATCATGTCTGCTGGTGTTAGTGCACGATGGTCAGCGTACCCGTGTGTTAGTGTAAAGTGCTGTGGGCTATATGCAGAAACCTGGTTCTAATGTAAGAAGAGAGGGGAAGATGTATGATGTGCTAAGTGACATGCAGTGTGAGTGGGGTACAGCGTTTGTCCCAGGACGGATCTGGGAAAGAGACGTGAGGGTGCTATGCCCCTACCGAACCTAAGGGCTGGCCACCAGGTGCATAGGAGAGGTGTTGTGCGGTGACTAGTGAAGAAGTTGCAGCGGAGTTGGTCCCACCGCCGTTGAAGTCGGAAGAAGCTGGGGCGATGGCTGGGGAGGTGGTGCAGTGGATGTAACATGATACGCAAGGGACAGTAACAAAGGGACCTCTAGAATCGCCGGAGGAGCAACAGGAGCTGGAAGGATATAGAAACCCATGCCCTGAAGCTTTTGAGCAAGCTCAAGAAGCTGTTGGGTGTGGAGGACACGAGACTCGTCGATAGCAATACCAGAGGCCACAGTAAAAGGTGTAGAGGATCTAAGTGGCGGTTGGACTTCAGACTGTCTAGCAGAGAGAGATCCTATCAGAGATGTCGTCGCAGATGGCTAGGTGCCAAAAGCAGCAGATCTAGCCAGAGGATAAGACAAAGGCGGGGTCTCCAGAATGCATGTGGTTGTCACAGTGATGGCCTCGATGACCAACTCCGTAGCGGAATGAGCCTGCCAGTTTCTGGTACCCGAGGAATTCCCGACCATCAAGAACCGACTGTTGGGAGGAGTGACAGAGGTAGAAGAAATTAGTGTCAAAGGAGAGACTGAGGAGGCGGTCACCTTGGGAGCAGCAGAAATCAAAGGCTCACTAAGACGCTGGGCCATGGTGGAATGGGAGCGAGTGAGAATCGGACTGCGGCGATAAGGCAAAGGACGGGTCCTAGGACGAGCTATCGTCGACAGCGACGAGTAACTCAAGAAAGGATGGGTGAGATCGTCACCAAAGGGGAAACAAAAAATAGGGACGCTCGAGCTCTAGTAGAGGAACTCGCATGCTAACCTGTAAGAAAAAAAAAAGCATCAGGGAAACCTATTGTGAGTAGAACAAGTCATAAATGCAATGTTATTAGGGTGGCATGAATGTACATGCATATGGATGCAACTATTATGCGCTTTTTCACCATCTATGTGTGTCCGAGTAAGTTGTCTACTCTGGACTCTCTCAGGGGTATGTGGGTCTTCGACTCAAGACAAGAAAGTAAGGTCCCCACTCTAAATCTTGGCCAAACTGCAGGCGGTGAATGGGTGGTGCATTGATGGCCTCATCTCCTGCAGTAGCATGGAGTTGTACCCTCTACTAGCACCGACATGACCCTGGACAAGGGAGGACAAACTAGCAACACGTCCTATGCCAAAGCCATAGAACAGACTACTAGAATTGTCCATCGCAAACTGTAGGTGGACTCAGGTGAGAATAATGCATGTACCTATATTAATGAATCATGCATGTATGCTTTGTGTCTTTTACTTGCATTTTATTAACCAGAGGGGAAAGAGTTCGAATTGGTCTCTAGTTTTGCCTTATTAATTATTTCTCTAAGTTTGTGTGTTTTATTTTAAACCAGAAAGGGGAAACAAACATGTCTCTACTCTCTTAATCAGGTCAAATGCGAGAAGGGAAGAAAACACACAAGTAAGGCAAACAAGCAAGCAAACAACAAGCAAAAGGCATGATCAAGGCATGTGTGAGTGTTGTGGCATCATGATTGTGAAAATAAAAACATCCATCAAATCAAAAGGCAAGATATATAGCATGTGAGTGCAGTGACAGAGAAAATGTGTAAAGGAAAGTGTGAAAGGCACGTTAAATAAGCAAACAAGCACAAAATACAAACTAACAAGCATGTGAAGCCAAAACCTTAGAAAGCAAGCAAAAAATGACTACCCTGAAAGTCGGAATCTACTACTCCCCAGTGGAGTGGCCAGTTCTGTGACCATGCCTGTCCAAAAATTCGGCGCTGAATCGTGGCAGAGGGAGGAGGCCACAACCATGTCATGATAGCGAAAAAACGAAAAGAAAAGGAGTCGCCACCTAGTCTTTTAAGAGAAAGATGAGGAAAACCACAAACAAACCACAAAAGAAGAATGTATGACATGCAAATATGAGAAGGCTAGATGTCTGCTAACCAGAGGATGGGTAAGGATTCCTATTATACACGGAGAAGGTGTTAAGTACCCCCGTACGCTTGAGAAACTCAGTCTTTCTAGTCCAATTCGCTTGCTAGAGGCTGAATGAATGCTTACTAAGCCTAGATTGTACTCTAATCATGCTAATATGAATGCCAAGTTAAGACTAGATGGATGTGCAAGATAGTATGCAGAACTACGAAGAAATCCACGTTGAAATAACGAAATCACGAAACACGACACGACAAAGAAAATCACATGAAATGACGAGGTTTTTGGCCAGAATGGCTCGAGAAATCATACAAACTTCAAGGGAATAAAAAATGCAATCAACTCAACTTATTAGAATTATAGAAAATGTCATGGAAATCCAAACGGAAAAATGGCAAAGAAATCCGCGTAAAACAGGTAAACTATGACATGTGAAGAAATTCACATAAAATGATAATATTTTTGGATAGAAGGCTCTGGAAAACCACACTGACATCAAGAGCATCAAAAATGCAACCAACGTAAATCATCAGAATCATGGAAAACATCATGGAAATCAAGATGGAAAAAATTATGAAAAAGTCCACATAAAACGATCAAATGGCGATATATGAAGAAAATCACATAAAATGATAGTGTTTTTGGAAAAAATGTTATAGCAAATCACATCGATACCAAAATGATCAAGAGTGGCGTCAACCCGAGTCATTGGAATCAGGGAAAAGGTCGTGAAAGTCAAAAAAGAAAAATGATCCGTGATTGGGCCAATATGGGCCTTTCGATCAGTTAATGTATGCCCACAAGCAATGAATTCCAAATCAAATCGAAAAATCCAAATTGTAGGAGTAAAGGAAATCAAATCAAATGTTGGGTGAAGCATTCTAAAAACGAAATAAGGAACAAATCCACGGAAAACCACATGGGATGTAGGCTCCCTTAAAATGGATGACATGACATGAAAACTAAGCAAAATGCATGAAAATGTACTTAAATGTGTAAAAGATGCTGAGGAATGACTTAGACAAAGATTGTGCATGATTTAATGCAAGAACTAACATGCATGTGCATGAATTGGTGGCACAGGGGCCATTTGGTCATTTCAATAGCCAATGTGATAAATGCATGTATAGGGATGATGCTTGGTCTAAGATATTCCAAAATGTATGTGAATTGTCAAGAAAATGTTATTTACAAGAAAGCATGAAAAGGACAAGGTCTTAAAAACAATAAAACGATGTAAACACAGTAAATGACAAGTACAAGGACCAAAATGTAAAATTCACAAAAAGAGTGAAAACCTGAATAAAAATATATTCAATGACTTCTATTCTAATGTGAAGATGATGGATCAAATGAAAATGTGGCACTGAGATGTGTGAGAATTGCACCTTGGTAATTTCCTGAAAACTCAGGGTCTAATGTGTAAAATTCACACATAAGTGCAAATGTGACTAAAATATGAAACTAAAGATCAATTTACAATGCAAACATGATTTTTAAATGAAATCTATGATTAAGTACAAAATATGAAATGCAATAAGTGGAAAATATCAAAAACAGGTGAGAAAACAATTAAAATCCTAAATGATGGTTTCGAAGTTAATCTAAGGGTCTGGATGCAAATTTCCTGTGCTCAGGGACTATATGTTGTGAACCCAAGGGGCAAAATTACACGGCTTAAATGTGATAAAAATTAGACTTTTATGATGGTCAGTGTGATTATGAAGTCTTACAGGGTTCAGAATGCAAATTTTACAAAGAAAACTCATTTTTAAAAGTTCTAGGGCCTCAGTGCAAAACCTTAGGACTTAATTGCCAAGAAAACCTAATCTCAGAAACTTAAATGTGATAAGATTAATACTAATGCACTAATTATAAAGAAAATAAGACATGTAGGGGTCAAATGCAAAATTCATAGGAATAATAAAGAAAACAAAAAGTTATTTAAAACAACAGGGACTTAAACATAAATAAAAGGGCTCAAAAGTAATGAAAGGAGGACTCAAGTGCAAAAAAACTTAAAAGTAAAGGGCTTAGACTAAAAACAACTCCTTTGAAGATCATCGGCGGATCGCCGATGTCTCCACTCCAGCGTGAGCTCCGGCGATGGTACAGCGACGGTCCAGTGGCGGAGGCAGGTGGGCGATGGTCCAGGAGGCTGGAAAGAGGCACGACAAGAGTCTTCAGCGTGTCAGGCAGGGCTAGTGGCCTAAGGCGTGCCTCCCATCTCACGCTCCGGCAAGGTGGCCACTAGCGCTTGGGAAGACAACGACGGGAGTGCAACGGCGCTCTAGCTGCTGGGTCGACGTGGCGGCGAGCGGAGGAGCTTCTCGATGGCACGGTGGATACTCCGGAGGGGTCTAGGGAGATCGAGGATGCCAGGGTGGCTCTGTAGGATCGAATAGCTCCTCTAAAGGGGGGGTGAATAGAGAATTAACACTTTTTAATTACTTATATCAGTTTTTACAGGTGAATGAAAAATTGCATGTAAGGAGATTATTTTATACGTATAAACAGC
>JAMKQA010145866.1:0-11455 GCA_024699735.1 Posidonia australis | reverse complement strand
GGATTAGAACCAGCGACAAAATGTAGTTTGTTATGGTGGCGTGAATGGCATTCATGCACATGGATGCAACTAACATGCTCTCTCTCACCAATTAAGTGTTTCCTAGAAGGTCCTCTACTCCGGGATTACACATGGGTAAATATGTCTCCGACTCAGGCTAGAAAGTAAAGGTCCCTACTCTAAATCCTGGCCAAAGCGCAGACAGTGAACGAATAGTGCGTTGGGGCCCTCGTCTCTTGCAGTAGCATAGAGAGGTGCGTTGGAGGATCAACGTGTCTCACAGGTGCATATACTCAGTGTGTCTCATAGGCACATATACCCAACGTGTAATCCTAGCACGTATATTTGGCACAATTTTGGCTAGATAGATAGTAAACATAGACTACATTTTCCTTGATCCTGATCTATCAATTCCTGGATTAAGTTCCAAATGAAATCCCAAAGCAACAATGGAAAAAGCACACATCTAGAACAATGTTCAATGCAGCATATTGGTTGCACAACTTCCAAATAAGATTACTAGTTTGCCAATACAATACAAGGTAGCACATCAAAGAAAAGGTAGCAACTTAACTTCGCACAAAGATATATATCTGTGGGGTGACACTGGCACCAAACCCTTTAGTTGTCAGAACTAGCCTGCGCTCTCCTCGGAGTCCCTACATCAATGGATGAAGCACCACTTGACACAATCTTTCTAATTGGCCAAGTGTCCCTCCTCAAAGTCTCATAAGCAAGAGTGCAACCAAAGCCTTCCATAGTAGTAATGTCAATGGAGTGGATGCAGGAGTGCAGTAAGTGGGCCAACTCCATGGTCAAAATAGCAAAGCTAAAAGGATACAGGCTATAACTATGCTGGCATCTTGACTAGCTCAAAAGCATCCTAGCAAAGATGAAATTGGCAAAGAATGTAGATGGAGTGGTACTCAACACTGTTGGTAAATCTATGGAGGATGATTAGTCTCAAATCATAGTTGTTAAAGTGGATCGCAAAAGACTTCGTGGCTAAGGGCACAATGCGTCAAGTCAACTAACCCTTGGTCAAGCGCTGGAGTTTGTCTCACATTTGTAGGAATCCAGAAATGGTCCTAGAATGGTTGGTACTATGGTAGACGTCAAATACAAAGCTTTGTGGACACACAATCTCAAGTCCCATATGAGTTAGCAGCCAGACCTGCCAGAAAATAGACAATCTGTAAACGTCTAATAATGCAGTAGAACGACTTTAGCTAGAGGCATGACTTTACCTGCACCAGTCTACCACATCCATAGAAATGGCAACAAAGCTTCAACGTGCAATCTAACCCGTAGTAGGTCTCGACTAGAATAATCAGGGTCAGGTCAATCTGATGGGAGACCACCAGTGTATCACAACAATCATCCTAACATAGCTAAAGACCAACTCACCCAGGAATTGGACTACAAAGCTGTCCAATCACAAATCATCCCCAAGAGTGGTGTGACTCAAGGCAACCTCATTAAAGTAATCAAGCTGCATCATCGTGGTTGGCCCATCAGTGCACATGAGACGACGCTCGTATTCACTGATTCTGAGGCCCGTGAGTATGTGTAGAACAGATAGTTAGCTATCATAGCAAAGGTAGCTCGAGTAGTTGGGACAAGTCACAGATCTGCTAGACCTCGTCCAATGTGAGTGTCAGTCTGGCATGACATGGCAGTCTGGCATCTAGAATTGAGTTGCTGCACAGAAAAGGTTACGACCATGTTGGCAATGCCCAAGAGAGTCGTTGATATCCCCCAAACCTAGAGCTTCTTGTAGTCACTGGTAGTTAGTGTGTCGATCGAAGCCCAAAGAACTTTTGAGAAATGAAGAGGAGACACCATGGTAAGACACCTTATCAAGAAAAGCAAAGAGCAAAAGAGTGTTGTTGATGAGCATTCATAGACGGTACCAACCCATGTGAACAAAACAAAAGAAAAAGGGGAAGGAAAAGAAATGCTCGCTGTCAAGATGCAAGGAGGAAGACACCTCCAAAGAACACCAAGGATGCCTGGGAACAAAGGAGGCTATGGCATTTGAAAACTAAGATTGCAGTGAGTTGATGTATCGCCAGAATAGCTAAAGCAATAGCAGTAGGGCAAGTGCATGCTATAACCACGTGTGGTAGGCATGAATTGCTGGTGCAAATTATGGGTGTGTGTATCCAGCGCAGGTGAGAGGCGTGGTCTCCCGATACGAAAGTGCAGAATACAAAACTCACAATGCATCAGTCTATTATTGTGCTTACCATTCGCGATGCATCAAGGAAACCTGCAGAAAAGCCATTCATGCATAACAGACTACACTCAAGCAATCTATGGATCCATCAGACAAACAAAAAACGAACTTGCATTTCATTCATTGGATGGCAGTACAAAGCAATATCAGTAAAAATACAATAATTTTCTGGGAAATAACGCCTAGTTACATCAATCCTATCCTAGGGAATCCTATTGCTTCCTAACCTTCTACTTCCATGCAAAGCGCCACTCAAGAGTCACATCGTCCTTGAGAACTAGCCCTTGTGATAATGAAGTTGCAGCAACCCGAGAGCCAGAGGGACCTAGTGTGGTGCTACTCACTCCTACCAGGCCATCATCATCTAAGCTGCTACCCTCCTCGTTGGAATCGACTGCATACTACGAGTTGGTAGACACATTTATGCTTGTGCAAGAAGGGCCACCTTGAAATGTAAAAGAGGAGCGAGTTACTACCATGTAGCACAAAGAATCGGTAGTATTAAATACTTACTCGAAGGTCTGCTCTCCATCACCCTACCTATTCATAAAAGAGGGTTATAATCCAGATACAGATTATTGCACCAAAGAAAAAATGAACAGTTGATGTACCTATTTCTCTCATAATGTAGCATAGAACAAGGCAAACTTCTCCTTAAAACCCTGCAAGGAACAATTAGATAGAGTCAATATACAGCACGACCACTAGCAAAAGCAAAAATGCAAAGTAGTCACTGATTGCCTTACCAGTGCTCAAGATAGGGCAAACCACATATCACGCTGTCGCTTGCGAAGCTCAGCACTGAAAAGGTGGGGCTTCCAAACTAACTCGTACTATGCTAGGTACTCAGCATAAGAGACTGGCTCAACGATGTACTTGCTCTGGTAGACCTTGAGGTCACAACCTCATCCAATGCCACGACAAGGGTAGTCCCTTCAAGGCCACTCTTGAGCAAAGAGTCATGGATTCCCATCCAACCCCTCATAGCAGTTGAAGGATTGGAGATTCACCTGAAATGCAACGGAGCAGAAAGCATCAGTAACTAATACTTCACATTCATAAGAAGCAAGCTTACGTGCTCGAGGTTAAGTAGGTCTAGTAGATATCTCTACACCTTGTAATATCTAGCACCGTGTGTGACTACCACGGGTTGATGATGTGTGTTTGGCTTGCATATAACTACCGCAGTTTGGGCTTGTGGATTTGCCAGACTTGGAATCCAAAACGGACGTAAATTTTATGTCGGGGATTGGCACCCATTTGCATATAATCTAGATAATTGGAACTTGATTACTTACAGTTGTATGAATATTTATTGGTAATCATAGTGGATTGATGTTCATCTTTCCCATGTGGTTTCTCTCTAGTTCCTATACTATGTGGTACTTTGGTATTTTGTGACCTGTGTATGCGTGTAGGACCCTGGGACAGGAGAAAACACTAAGTGAGCATAGTGTAGCACAATGGATGTTGCCTTTTACTATGCACACCATACCCTGTCAATGGCACTGCTCAACCATATCACCATGCCCTACAGCCCAAGATTTCTAATGGTTGTCAACGGTGGGTGGCGATGAAAAGAAATAAAAGAAGAGGAAGAGAGGGCTGGCGTCGATAAGGGAAAACCAACGAGGAAGGGAGAGGAACCAGGGAGGAGATAGAGAGAAACAAGAGGGAAAGATGGGTAGACTATATCCAATATGGAGCCCATCATCAAGTCGATCATGGTGACCACCACTTGGACTCTGGACACATTGCCCATTGTTTCCATTCTTCAAGGCCTTCTTATCCTAAAGATAAAGCCTATTGCTACCATCTCTACTTTAATGCCTCTTTCTTTGAAATAGTCTACATTCTCACCTTCTTTGGTGTCTATTCCCCTACCATTTCTTCCTCCTCCTAGCTTGTCAGTTGACGAGTCCCCTGTCATGTAGGCTCAATATTTGATTACTCTAGCACAGAAGTTATAAGGCATGGCTCTATCCTTGAATCTAGCATTGGTCACTTCTGTTGTGACTCTTGAGGTCCCAGTGTAGCCTACTCTAGCTTTGCAGGCTCACCACACTACACTCCCACCCCTGCCATTGCCACAACCTTTCATGGCCCTAATGATGGAGGCATCTTTCCTACCTCTTGCACAACCATAGTACAATGCACAATGTCCATCTCCGCCACTTGGTTGCAAATCTGTTAGATTAGCAAGAGCTCAACGCCTACAATATCCTTTGCCTAGAGTCATATTGATGCAACAGTTGCTACTCCCTTATTCCTTCCCTTTCACCATACAACATTTCACAAACCCATCCCATGTGCATCAACAATACCAGACACTTACATGCATTCCACCACACTCATCACCCATGCATGGGTATGCTGGCTATCACACTTTGACACTAGGAGGCATGATCATGGAATTGGAGGAGCGTCATGCAACCCATACAACATACGTGCTACACACCCTAGTTACGCATGTCTCAACAGCAGCAACCCTCGACACCCTCCTCGCTAGGATCAATGATTTAAAAAGAACAATAAGTCTAGCGCAAGGTGAGGATTGCTAGTCCAATAAATTTTGGGACCTCTATTTCCTTCCAAATGTGACACTCCCATTGAACTTCCACATCTCAGATTTTGAGAATACAATGGAAGAGGCTACCCAGTTTCACATTTGAGGGCATACTATGGAGACCTCACATAGTTTTAGGCCAATGAGATGTTTCTGATCCAACTATTCCAGAAAAGTTTGATTGGGCCACACTCTTGTGGTTAACTTCCTTTGACATGTCTACCATCAAGACATGGGAGCACCTTAGTCAGACCTTCTTGGATTAGTATTCCTTCAACCTAGATATGATTCCCAAGTGAGAGGAACTAGCCAACACTAGGCAGAAGCCCTACGAATCATTCAAGATGCATGTTGGGCGTTCGCATGCCTTGGCTTCATAAGTCAGAGATAGGCCCTCTAACGAGGAGTCTATCGAGAAGATTATCAAGGTTCTACTTAGCAATCCGTCAATTGCTAGTTTTGCATCACTAATCATGGTTGACGCCTACGTAGAATGCTCACTACAAAGTGGGAACTTTCCTACACTCACCACGTTGGTAAAGCAAGTGATCGCCTCCAATAGCAACAACAATAGAAGCAATAGCACCAATTGCAGCTACCCCAAAAGGCGAGACCCATCGAAGCCAATGGTAGCATTCATCAATCCTAACGTAGTGCCTACCAATTTGGAAAGTCAACCAGGCCCTACTCAACTAGTCTACTCACCTACACCTGATAACTTCCCTTACTGAGCTGGTATATCCTATCACACCAGCCTAGGAAGGACAACAATATTAGTAATGTAACACCCCGAACCGGGGTACGCTACCTAAATCATAGTATTACAGGCAATAACAATAGTTACAGTATTATATAAACAACTGCAACTAACTAAGGCTCACATCTAGGCACAATGTACGGCTAGTGACTCCAACATGGCCACCAAGACTAGACTACACCACTTGCACCTAAAACCAAAGAAGTACGCGTGAGTGACATCCAAGTCACCTAGTACGCGCCCCACACAGAAAACCACGACAAAACAACGAGGAAACACGAGTCTAGACTATTACAAAACGTGGTTTTCAAAATCCATTCCAAAACATCATTCATTTTTAAAACATTTGGAATCTCTATTCCAAAACAAGTGTTTTTCAAAAGCTCACATTTTCTTTTCCAATTTATGCATCTTTAAAACCTTTTAATACATTTCAAGAAATCGACATTCTCGACTAGATTCAGCCTAAAACACTAGGCCTCACAAGGCTCAAAACAAAACTATGTACATTGGCTGGCAACTGGTTAAAACAAAATCTTTATTTATCTCTAGAATCTTAGGACAAGGCATAGGTCTAATTCTAGCTAAACCACACATCTTATTTCTACTTTTCTTGTTAGTGT
Source organism: Posidonia australis (assembly GCA_024699735.1). Taxonomy (NCBI): domain Eukaryota; kingdom Viridiplantae; phylum Streptophyta; class Magnoliopsida; order Alismatales; family Posidoniaceae; genus Posidonia; species Posidonia australis. The sequence continues at coordinate 5,270 of JAMKQA010145866.1, read as the reverse complement.
TACCTTGATCAGAGGTAACCAAGCATACAAGCAATAGGTGAGAACACTATTTCCCTAACCTCTCTACACTGCCGTGGTGAAGTTCCTCATGCGAAAGGACACCGTCCCGACCAATAGGCCTCAATTTCAATTCATATGCATGGGAAAACGCCTTTTTCTGACATCCCATCAGTGACTTGAACACCTAGGTTTGTATACCCAGGCTCAGCCTACACCGTCTCAAGTTCGATGACCACGGTCGTATCTGACAATTAGTTTCTTATCAATTTGCCGACACAACCCCTTGCGGTCCCACATTGGCGACCACGGTCGTATCAGACAATTAGTTCCATTGGAGTATCATTCTCCTACCACATTGTCGACACCAACCCCTCGTGGCTCCAGAATACATTATTATTTTCTTTTTTCAAGACTCTTGGGTTTTCTTTTAAAACTATTACACATTGTCTTTCCTTTGTAGGGAATCATTCCCAAGCCCAACATGACCCTCCAATGGGTCCCAGACTCAACATCATACCAAAAACTAGGCATTCATATTTATTATTGGGTTTCATGCCCAAAAATCACATCAAACCACACATTTATCAATTTCTTTCATTTTTAGGGTCTTAAGCCCATAACCATATTCAATTTCATTATTGAATTTCATGTTCTTCCATGTCATCCACATAGGGAACACTTCATTACTACATGTCCATTATCCATTCAAAATGATTTATTTTCATTTTTCATAATCATTATTTCATATGGGCCAGCAGTCTGGTTTGGCAGACTGAACCAGTTTGATATACCAAACTGGGTTTCAACACCCAAAATAGTCGACCGAATTTGGGATTGGGTTGTCCGAAAATCCCTATTTCGGTTGACCGAAATCCTTTGAAATGGAAGATTAGACATTTTTAGTCTACCGAATTAGGGTCTTTGGTCAAATACTGATAGAAAAACGGTATGCCAAACCAAAATTGGCATACCAAAATTCCTGATTTCAGTGAACCTCCCCTATGCCCTACTCACAGGTTCGCCAAAATTGGGACCTTCGGTGGATCCACCAAACAGACAACAAAAATTACACATTAAACATGGGGTGTAGACCTGCAAGTCTACTTCAAAACCTCATAAACCATTTTCAAATCCATCAAGCATGCTTTTCTAAATAAAATCATAAAGGCATCGTGCTCACTCATGAGCACTGTAGCAAGCATACAAAATTCAATCAAAAACCCAATTAAATCTCAACAACCTAGCATGATTTCTATACATTCATGCCATTCATCACATTTCCATCATTCCTACTATTTTTCATGATTTATCATGTTTTAATTCTCATTTTCATGCATTAGGGCCATTAAGCTCAAAATGCAGAACGAGAGAGAGAAGGGTCGCATACCTCTCGTGGCACTCTGGCGACCTCGCTGCGTTTCCCTAGGCTCCAATGTAGCCCCGGTGACCCACAACGACGGCACACACCTCTGGCTTCACTCCCTTTCCCCAGCAACACTGGTTCTCCTCTGTCCTCAACTCGGCTCGGCTCGCCTCCCCTCTACTGCCTCCTCCCTTATCTCCCCTTCCTTTTTTCCCATTTATCTCCCTCACCCCACTATCAGCCACCCATGATCTGTGGTGCACCACCTAACTGAGGGGACGAGACATCACCCTTGGGTGAGGAAGGAAACAAGAGCTCATGAGGGAAAGAGGAAAGAAAAAGGTGAGAAGGAAAAGGAGGAAGGAAATAAAAAAAAGAGAGAAAAGAGATGCACACAAACTGAGGCAACTGTGCATCCTTTGACCAGATTCCACAATAGTTTTGCAACCACAAATAAGTGCACAGAAAGCCAACAAACCTCCACACACCCTAAAAATAATAGATTATCCATTAATAAATCATTTATACAATATTACAATTAATTACATGTTTTGCAATTAAAAATAGATAATCAAGCCCAAGTGTTACAAGTAGAGACAGCCTTGTCGCCCAGAACGTGACTACACTCCACTAGTCGAGCCGTTGAGCGTCATCTTCCTTGAAGTTGCTTCGCTTTTGAAGCTTCCAAAAGTTCATGCACTGCTGAATCCCAAGTTGCAGTGGTATAATACAAACTTATTCTGCAATTACCTTTGAACCACATGACATTTGACAAGTAATGCCTCACTCACCAGGACACCATTTAAAATTTGATTGATAAGAAGGTCATTGTCATCATCACACAAGACGCATCACTAGCACCAGCACCAGCACATTGCAGTGTTGTTAACCAACCTTTACTTGAGCATGTAAGCATAGGGGCTACTAGGACCTCAGGAGTTCATCTTATCTCAACCATTCCTTCCAAATCTGCCTCCTTCTTAGTGGGTTGCTGTAATTTGATTCTTGACATTTTTGTACCATTTCTAGTTCAACTCTATTGGGAGGCACTTGCGAGCTCAAAATCGACAATTCATACGATTCAACTAGTTGCCAAGCCAAAGCACACCATCGTGTTGCCTATCATGCTACAAGGGGCTCCTCCACAAGTTTGTTCATTAGCCAAGCCCAAACCAGAGCCTACCAAGCCATCCCAACAATCAGCACAATCCAGCATCACACTAGTAGCTCCCTAACAAACCCCACTGGAGCTAGTGGTTTGTACACCTGTGGTCATTGATTTGATAAGAGATATGCATCGCATCCCATATGACAACGCTATAGAGATGTGTGCAGAGATTATGTGGTCAGGTATGGTGTATAAACCTCAAATTTCAATAGCAATCCCAAACAAGCCTAGCTGCCCAACAACAACATCCACACATCCCGAAAGCAACCTATAGACACTTCGGTTTTGTAGTTGCTCATCAGTGGATTCTTTCAAAAGGATGCGCTCTGGTCGTGGTAGATTTAACTAGCCCTCGAAACCAAACCAACATCCCAAACCCTTGCAACACTATCATAAATCCACCAAAAGCCTTAAGCCTTGACCAAACCTAGAGCCCAAAGCCCATTGGTGGACCAAACACCCAATGAGATAGGCTCAAGATCTAGCCAACAAGCCTTGAGGTTGCTCTAGCACGACAGACACTTGTAAACTACTAGCGAAAACAATTAGCGTGATTTGGTCGTGCGAAGAGCTAGAAAAGTGCCCTGTGTAAAGATTAATTTCAGTAGAGGATTGAGTGGTCTATTCACCAATGGATCACTCAATTCTTGCTTCTCATTGGCTCGCATGGATTTAGGAGTGTACCATGGTGTGTTGGGACCATCATAATCATTATCCCAAGACCAAATCACAATCCTATCCCTTGATTCTAATTTGTGCCACTCCTTCACACAAATCATTAGCCATCAACGACTCTTATGCAACCCAACCTCCTATTTAACAACTAGCACCTATGTGAGCTCCCTCTCTCACTCTCTGGCTTCTCTCGGCTCCCTGGCATCCCTCAGTACTCATGCATTCCAGCTCCCTTGCAATTGCACACCTCCACAACACCCAAACCAAAGAGAGTATCGAGCACCATTCAATGCAATCCTTTTTTTTTTTTGTTAACGATTGAGATAGATTAGATTATAATCGGCATAAAAGCCATGGGATACAACATCCAAAGTATTATTATTACAGTACCATTTGCATCAATACCTCCAAAATGGTCCCAAGTAGGGATCTTAAAAGTTTTACATCAAAAATTTTTCTAAAAATTGACCCAACAGAAGGTCGGCATTACTCCAGCATAGCATTATGGGATTCATCACCCAATGGTTCTGATAGAGAGGAGAGTCCTGAATAGGAAGGAATAGAATATGGTAACGTAGGCTGAAGAGGTGCAGCCATTGTAGAGACAAAGTTCAGGAATTCCTCCTTTTCAAACCCTGTTACAAGATTTTCCACCCAAAATATCAACAAGGAAATAATATCAGTAATAATCGAAATATATGGTTTAGAAGAATTGCAAAAAATCCTATTATTCCGTTCTTTCCAAATCAGCCAGAGGATGACTTGGAGAAGCAAAGTCCACCCAGAATAAGGTAAATAAAACTTTAGTGGAGGGGAGGATAAGAATAAATCCCCAATAGAGAAATAGCTAGGGTAAAGGTCTAAGACCAAAAATAAATGACATATCTTCTTTGCAAAAGCACAATTAAGAAACAAATGAGTATTATTTTCAATATACAATGAACAAAATGTACATAATGGGGAATCAGGCCAATCTCTTTTTAGTAGATTTTCTTTGGTTAAGTTCTTGTTCTGAACCACTAACCCAGAGAAAAGTTTGACCTTTAATAGTGCCGAACTTTCCCATATACTTTTATAGAAAACATTACGAAGGCCCCCATCATTGTATAGATTATAAGCTACTTTAACAGTAAAGGATGAAGAAGGGAGCTAGTGAAAGTTATCTTCTCTATTAACCAAATTTAAAGAATGTAGAATAGAAACAAAAGAATCCAGTTGAGCTTGTAGCTTAGAGCAATTGGCAGATAAAGAATGATCTATATAAACCAAACGATTAAAATAAGTGCAAAATAAGTCCATAGTTGATTTCACTGAAGCCTTTTTGAATCGAGCAAAATTAAATAGGCCAGGTAGAAAGGAGCAAAGAAGAGTGTTATTGTGCCATCTGTGGTGCCAGAATAAACTATTAGTGCCATTGCCCACATCTACAGTGATGAAGCAATTGATAAAACTCAGTCCTTTTTTAATATAGCTCCAAAGGGGAGAGCACAGGGAGGAAGAAGTATTGAGGATTGCACCAATACCCTTGTGCAAATATTTGGCCCAAAGTATGGATTTCTAGACAGGGCAACACTGGTTTGAGAAGAATTGCCAAACTAACTTACTTTTTAAGGCTTTACTAAAATTTCCCAAGTTAATAATGCCCCAACCATTCTACTTTTTAGCCCTACAAATAGTAGACCATTTGATTAAATGGGAACCTTTATGGGATAATGAATTCCAAAGAAATTTACTTCTTAATCTGTCTATCTGCTTCTCTATCTTCAAAGGCATATGTAGGACAGACATAAAGTAGGTTGGGATTGCTGAGAGAACCGCATTAACTAGGATTAATCTGCCCCCTAAAGATAGAGACCTGGCTTTCCATGAGGAAAGCTTATTAGATATTTTCTCTAACACAGGTGCCCAGTCTTTAACACTTGCTTTCTTATAATGCAAGGGCAGACCTAGGTAAGTAATAGGAAGGTCTGTCTTCTCACAACCCATGATTTGACAAGCATATTGCAATTCCTCTTGAGAAACCCCAACTCTAGTCAATGAGGATTTCTGGAAATTGATTTTTAG
>JAMKQA010145865.1:0-14205 GCA_024699735.1 Posidonia australis | reverse complement strand
GGGCCGGGCGGGCCAGGACCGGCCCGGCCCGTTTTCCATGTCTAGATAAATGCCATGAATCTAGCTAGTCACGGATTAGGAGGTTATGCATCTAAAGGAAAAAAATTCCCAAAAAATCTGAAAATAAGTACAAAACTGGTGTAACCAATAAGCCCATTAATAAGGATACATGTTATTTCTACAAGAAACGTGAGCATCAAAAGAAAGATTATGTGAAATACAAAAAATAGATTGAAAGAAGAATTTAGGTAATATTATATCTATTGCAAACCATGAATCAAATTTAACTTCTGTTCCTAGTAGTATCTAATAGATTGACTCGTGTGCTACTACACATATTTCAACTACTTTGCATGAGTTTTTGATAAGATGACTTCCAACTAAGTGCAAAAGGTAGGTTATTTCGAAAAACCAGATGCGATTGTCACGTAAAGTCAATGAGAAACTACAGAATCACCTTAGAATCTAGAGAACTACTGATTTTAAGAGACTACTTTTATATTCCATTTTTTCAAAGAAACTTAATAGTTAATATCTGTTATAAAATTCATTAAAAACAATTATAGCACTTTATTTAATGCTTTTAGAATGTCTTTAATAAAGGAAAATGTTCCTATTGCTACAGCTATTATTAATAGATTATTTAAATTAAATGTCTCTTCTAGTTCTGAATTTAAAATATCTCTAGTATGTACTAATAAGAGGAATAACGTAAATGATGCATCAAGTATTTTATAAGATAGAAGATTAGAACGTATATCCCAACAGAGGGTGAAAATATTGGTGAAAGATGATCTTTTACATTGGTTCAAAAATAAGAATTTGAGGCATATTTATCACGTATTGTTCTGATGAATAATACTTAAGAGGTAATTACATTGGTTCAAGAACAACCACATGAACAACAAGTTGAAGAGCCAATTATTAATTCACATATTCAGATTTTACATGAGGAAGAAAAAGCCAATCTAAGAAGATCCTACAGACAAAAGAAACCAACTATTGCTTCGGATTATATAGTATATTTATCTAATAAGGATATGAGACAAGGAATCGATAATCTGATAACATTTTCACAAGTCATTAATTGTATGAATTTTGACAGTTGATTGTAAACCATGAAAAAAGAGTTTGTTTCTATAGATTACAATCAACTCTCGGAATTCATTTAGTTGTTTTTGACAAAAAAACCAGTTGGTTGTAAATAGATCTATAAGACCAAAAGGAACTCAAAGAAATTAATTAAATGATATAAGGCTAGACTAATGGCAAAAAATTTCACAAATGGAGGACATTGACTATTATGAGACTTATTCTCTAATTTCCTCAAAAAATTCATTAAGAATAGTCATAGCCTTAGTAGCTCATTTTGATTTACAGCTACATTAGATGGATATGAAAACAACTTTGTTGAATAACAAGTTAGGGGAAAAAGTGTACCTACAATAGCCTCATGGTTTTGAAGTTAAAGGAAATGAACATATGATTTATAAGCTAAAGAAATCTATATATGGACTTAAGCAAGTTTCTAGACAATGATACTTCAAATTTAATGAAATTATCATGTTCTTTGGATTTAAGAAAAACATTGTTGATAAATACATATACTTGAAAAAAAGTAGAAGCAAATGGACACTGCTTGTTATGTATGAAAATGATATTCTACTTGCAAGTACAAGTTTTAATTTATTAAAAAAAACTAAAAATTTTCTATCTAACAACTTTAATACGAAAAACATAGGTGAAATCCATTATATTATTAAGATAGAAATTCACCGTAATAAGTCTCTGGACATGCTCAAACTATCTCAAAAGTCTTACATATCAAGTGTATTAAAAAGATTTTCAATGGTAAATTATGCTCCTGATAAGGCACCGATTGTAAAAGATGATAACTAAGAAAACTATAAGGACCTAAATTAAATTTAAAAAAACTTACAATGAATGATAAACCATATACTACAGTAATTGAGTGTCTCAACTATACATAAATATGTACTTAATTAGATCTAATTTTTGTTACTGGATATCTAAATAAATATCAAAGTGATCCAGGACTTTCACATTGACAAGCTGTTAAAAAAGTTTTGAAATATTTATAAGAAACTAAAGATCTTATACTCACATACAAACGATCAAATCAACTGGAGGTCATGGGATTCCTTGACTTAGATTTTACTGAATGTATTGATACAAGAAAATCCACTTCGAGATATATTTTCTTTCTTGTTAAAGGAATTGTCTCATGGTTTAATACCAAACAGAAGACAATTGCTACTTTCACGATGGAGACTAAATATGTAGCTTGCTATATGACATCTTCACAAGCTATTTAGATACATCACTTTATCACATGCTTAAAAGTCATGAACTCTATAATGAAACTCATAAGGATATATTATGATAATGAAGCGACAGTTAAATTCTCTAATAACAACAAGAGTTCTAGTACATGCAAGTATATAGAAGTCAAGTTCTTCATTATAAAAGAAAAAATTAAAGATTATTTAGTATCAATTGAGCATGTTAAAACTTATTCATTACTAGTTGAACCTCTTACAAAGACACTTCCTCTCGATACCTACAGTAAATATGTGGTTAACATGGGTTTAGTCAGTTCTTTTGAGGTTTTACTTTAGTGGTTCATACACTGATATACTATGTAATATCACGTTTGTTTAATGATCTCTGTTTAGTAGTTCTTATTTTGTTTAAATATTGAATTATTGTTTTATCTTTGGATAAATTAAAGAAAATAAACTTTACTTTTATTGTCATAACATTTGTAAGTTTATTTATAAAATATTGATTACCATATAAATTATTCAATTGTAACTTCGATCTTACACATCTTAGTATATGGAAGGGACATACATTTTAAAAATGTATTATTGCTATGACTAGTATCTACGAAGATTGTTATTTTTAAATGAATATTAATATATCTTATTAAAGAATTGAAAAGTGGTCGCTCTACATAAGATTTTGTTTAACAAAAAGTAAGTAAAATAGATTAAGTGGGAGATTTTTGAACCTAAGTCTAAATGTCCAACTTATGAGACTTAATCAACTTAATCAGTTGACTAGTCTCATTGTGAGACATATTAGATTAAGTAGTGTATGACGGATATTATAATAAAATTATGAAATATGCTATATAAAGGACATCCTTCTAGAATTTCAACACAACCACATAATAATTCTTCTAGCTCTTTTACTTTTTCTTTAAGAAACTCTCTCTATAGAAGCAGAGATGGTTGCTATGGGAATATGTACAAAGAATGTTTTCGTATCAAAATCAACAACATGACAACATCAAATAAGTCTCATATCGCCTACCAAAGATCACATGGTCCTAGAAGACCCTTTGTCAATAACTAACTTAATAAAAAACAAATGGAGGGTCCCAATGTACTACCTGAGCAATATATTATAGTTCCAAATTTCAAATGTGTTGGATTATGAGAGACCATATGGCGAATAGAATCTGACTGCCGATGAGACATGGTGGTTTTTCACTCAGAATGCCTTCCTGGTTAGATCAAATAAAATGGAAAAGAATGAATCTCGCCCTCAATAGCGGACATGGCTATTTGAGAAAGACTTGTCATTGCTGAAAAGTGTTGCATGTCTGCTCTCGATATGTACGGAACTGAGATTTCACTACCGTAAAGTTCTTGTATGATAACTTGCAGTCTTAGGCATTGTTTGAAAATTACTTATTCTTGCACTCGACAATTTTAATTTAAATTTCTTGATAAAATTACTTGTAAAAAAGTTGTTATTTAAGTGGTAATCTACTTTATACAAGTGGTTTTCTTTTTGTTTATCAGGGTCAGCTATCAATGAAATAATAGGACCACTTTATAAATGAGCAACAATAATTACTACTAGATCTGGCTGTTGAGGAAACTGAAAAAGGATCAAGAAGCAAGCTTAAAGAAACAGACATGGCTTGAATTAAAGGAGACTTTAGTTAAACATCATTTATACCAAAAATCTACCAAAAAAACAAAGTTGAAAGGAAAAACTTGCAGATTCAACTTTAGGCATTGCACTCTGTAGTGCAGTGGCACTATAATTAAATCAACAAGGTTAAAATTTTGAAAAAATTAATTAAAATAGAAAAATAGATCACTTACAACCAAGCATTGCCGTAAGACCTACATCATCATTGGACTTGTAATATAATTATTTATGTTATTCAGTTAGGAAGGGAAAATATCACATGGTTTAACATATTCCAAAATTTTCTTGTACACAAATCCAGAAGCAAAAAGATTTCACTATAAGGGATTGCAAGGGAAGAAGATTTAGAATTTTTATTTGTAAAGTTTGTAGATAGAGGAGAGCATGCTCATGCTTCAATTAGTGTTGGAATACCCATGCTTGTTACAGGAACATCAATCTAATGCTGATAGCTTTCTATGAAAAAAGAGAGAAAATATAGGCAAAATGTGGATGTCAATAAAGGAGAAATCTATTAATACCTTGCTTGAAGAGGATTAAAATTAGATTAGAATTATGATTGCCATCCGAAGTTGTACTACTTACAATTACTTTCATTTAGGCAATTGACTATGTTTTTTTTTTATTTAATTATCTTTATTGGTTTGTTTCATCAATTGATTTTGTATTACGATAAACAATTTTGATATTCAAAGAGAAGATCAGAGTGCAATGTTCAAAAGTCACAGAAATAGCTTAAAGATTGTACTTTTGTGTACCTAACCCTATGTTCAACGTGTACACTTATCAGAACTAGTCAACCCTAACGGTGGGATTTAAATTTAGGGAGAATCATAATGTAGAAATTACGCACAAAAGTCTGTCCACTCGTGTTCTTTTTTCTCTCTGCACAGGGTTAAGATAATATTTAATCATAGCGAATGTGCACCTCCTTTTTCTCAGAACATAGGAACTTTGACAGATAGGCTGGCTAAGCTAGGTTGGGTTGACCATACTGTTCTGAACGTCTGAGCTCAGCCCAGATAGCTAGGCTGCATTACGTCCACACTCAGCCTCTGTGCAAGAAATAAGGAGTAAAAAATTAAGGAATCATCCAGTAAAACCAGGACTTAAAATAGGTAATTTAAGTCACTCTTTTTTATGACAATGTAAAAGAAAATATCGTGCTTTAACTTGAATTAAATGAAAAGTTGTGATTCTCCTATTAAATGTTTTAGAAACTTTGGGAAATCTAAAAATGATGATCAGGCCTCTTCTTATAATACCGTGAGTCTGTAACTTTCTGTTTATTTGCTTGTGAAAGTCATCTTAAAGACGTCTTTGGTTAAGAAACTGTAATTTTTAAATAAGATTGTCGATAACCCCTCCTAAGCACCAACACACAAGAAAAAAATCATACGTTGGTTTTGCACTTTCAACAATATGATTTGATTATGCACGGAATTGTTCCTTTTGAATACTTCAAGCCAACAGAGTCATTGTTGCATCAATGATGGTTAGATTAATTTTTGTAACTTTCTTTCCTTTCTCCAAGAAAAGATTATATCATGACACTTTTTCTTGTCAAAGACATAATCTAAAATATATAAATCCCCTGGACATTTGCAGCATATGCTTGTTTCAGAAATAAATCTTAGGAAATCAGAAAAGCAAATAAAAACTGCGAAGAAGTAACATATATCTATCAGAATGGAAAAAGCAGGTATATTAATAAAAGAAGAATATGTATCGATGGTTAGAGGTATCAAATCATGAGAACCATGCTGAAGTAGGCTTCTTATCAAGGAGACAAAAATTACATACCCTTCCATGTGCCGAGTTCATCATACTTGCATAGCGAATTTCCTGTTGCAAAGGATATCTATGCCCTGATCTGTCCATCCTCTATGTTTCCTTGTAAAAAAATGCAACTCTCTGCTCTATCCTTGGAGATCAACCGGACAGTAGTGTTCAATCTACAGAAATCGACTCCATGTATTTAATTTCAGTTTTTCCAGTGTATACATTCGCCAATTCAGGCACCTTGTCAATGTATCTTCTCACATAGAAATCCTTGAATTTCTCCTCGGTCATAATAAGACCCGAAACAAGCTTTTCTTTACCTTTCTTTCCAACAAGACCCTTTTCCTTCAAAACCTGCAACACCCCAAATCTAGGAAGAATCCTCTTCCGAAAAGCGTACATCAATAACTTAGGTGTCCTGCTAATACAAGAAGGGCTCAAACCCATGCTGCTGCCGAAGAAATCGAACAAAAACCTTATCTTTTCATTTGAGACCAACATAATATACGGAGCTCTTCGTACCGCAACAATTAACTCATCCTCCGACCAGCCCAAGCTCTTAAACAACTCCCTCTTGCTCGCCAAATTCTTCTCCTTGCAGGCAATGAAAGCACGAACAGCATAGACAAACATCGAACTCTCCGGCTTAATGCCGAAACCATTCACAATGTCCACAATTCCCGCGAACCGGGCAGGGTGCTGGATCAAACTCCTTGGCTGGGTGACCATCAACTTGGAGACATGAGCGGCAGGGACACCAATCTCCATCAAACACTTGATGTTCGGCATCACCGTGTTCGCAACCGACAACGACAAGAACCGCTTGTACCGCCGCACGACCATCACGATCCTCTCCTCGTCCCCAACAACGTTTCGGAGAAAATCGATACACGGTTTGAGATGGTTCTCGATGCTCCGGTGGAGAATGCTCGGGTGTAATAGGACGATCTCGTTAAGCTGGGGGCGGGTGAACCCCCACTGCTCCAAGAACCGGAGCTTGGGCCTGAGGGTCAACTCGGCATTGGAGCGGGGCAGTTTTGGGTAGCGGGAGAAGAGGAGGTTGATTTGGGCGGCGGTGAAGTGGTAGGATTCAAGGAGGCTGACGACGGACTCGGGGTTTGGTGGGTTTTGGGTTTGGGTTTGGTGGTGGATTGGAGGAAGGTCTGGGATGTGGAGAAGAAGTTGGTGGCGTTTTTCGGGAGAGAAGGATGTGGTGCTGGAGGAGGATGAGGAGGAAGAAGGTGGCGGAGGAGGTGGGAAATGGAGAGGAGGCGTTTGGAGAGAGGACGAGGCATTGTTGGGAGTGGCGGGAGGTGAGTGTCAGAGTGGAGGGGAACTATTCGTTAGGGATTTTGGTGTGAAAGATGCTTATCTTTCTTTTTCTTGTTTTTGAAGGTAACCGCCATTGCCCACAACCTCCAAAGAAACGGAATGGTTAGGCACTTGGCCACTAGGGCACCGGGAAAATTCCAGTAAACCATTTGCCTTGAAAGCCTTTTTTTTTGTTGGCTTTTCAGATGGTAGTACCTTTATATTTCCCCCCTCCCTTCTTGTCCCGATTCACGACAGTCAGATCTGATTACGTTTCTTAGTCGATTACATCATGATAGTTGATTTCTCCTTGAAAGTCTTCTTTCAATCCATGCTGACATCACTTATGAGCCAAGTCATTTTGTTCCCTAGCCACATACTTTAAAGCAAAAATAAAGTATGTATGCAAAATAGTTGAAGCTTCCTCAATCAGACGTCAGTATCTCCAGTAGGCTTTAGAAACGTCTTCATTAATCCAACGAACAAGTAAGAGGGCATCACTCTCCACGATGGTAAGTTGTTGATCATTGGTAGCTTTCATCCGTTGGAATCCTAGTAGAATGGCTTTGATTTCTACTAGTATAGAATCATTGATATGCAGTTGCTCAATGGACAGCACAATGCAGTTGCTCAATGGACAGCATAATTTTCCTACCATCATGGTTTCTTAATATAACTGAAATACAAGTAAAACTGAAATACAAGTCACGTATAAGGCTTGCATATGACTACGGCGGTTTGGTATCGCATCTTGATCAGTCTAGATATCCAAAAATGATATTTATATGATATGTTATGTATCTTAAGTACCTTAGAAAATGATAGAAATAATATTAATGATAAGAAAATTCTTGATAAAATTTATACATGTCCCATATACTATGTTGAAGCTCATGATGACAAAACATATTAAAGAATCCATATTTGATATTAGTCGTCGCTTATTTAGGCGTCTATATCTAGTCGTCTATTTCATAGGCAGCACGTCATGTCGCCACATAAACTGACAACTAGGCATGTCATCCTCTAAACTAGCAACAACATGGCCTCTTTGCAACTTCAATTCTGTCTTTTATTTTAAACTCAAAAAATAACTCAAAAATCCCTTAAATTATAAAAATATTCATTTAGAACCAAAATACTCAAAACTGTCACCATTTTGAGTAGAATGAAAGTGTTAACTCTGTCACAGTTAGCGACTTACACTGCAAATGCCTATGGGGTTTGAACCTACCACTAGTTTGAAAATGTCAACTCTATCACAACTAACGATCTTGAATTCAATAAAATCGAAAATGTCTTTAAAAGTTTAAAGAATAATCTGGAAAATATGTTAAAACTCCTTAGAACTGAGATTTGGGTGCCTCAAAGGTTTCTATTTTTATTAACTCTGGGAAATGTAAAAATGACATATCTACAGAAACCTCCTTCGAAGGCGATTTATCTCCAATGCTACCCTAACCGAAAAGTGAAGTACAGAAAAGTAATAGGTTGGAATGGCAGATAGGACTAAATTTACTAGTGTAAGCCTACCTCTAATGGATAGGTATTTGGCCTTCTAAGAGGTTAATTTAGATGTCAATTTATCCAAGACAGGGTCCAGTCCTTATAAGACGCCCTACGAAAGTGTAATGACAAACCTAAATATTTAATGGGAAGGGACTCATACTTGCAACCTAAAATGTTATAACTTCTTTCCAGAATATCTTGAGAAGCCCCAATGCCTATGAATGAAGATTTATTGAAATTAATTCTAAGTCCTGCACATGCTTGAAAAAAAGCCAATATCCTTTTTATGTTAATGATACAACCCCCATTAGGAGTTAGGAACAAAATTGTATCATCATCATATTGAATGTTAATCACATTAGGACCCCCTCTAGGAAATTGGATTCTAGAAATAAGGTTAGCTTAAAGGCGTAATTGTAACATTCTATTAAGGACATAAGTGGCTATAATAAATAGTAATGGTGATAAAGGATCACTCTGCCTTAGCCCGTTAGATGTTCCAAAAAATCTTTTTGGTGCACCATTAACTAAAATGGAATATTTCACTGTGGTTATACACATTTTGATCTAAGTGAGCTAAATTTCTCTACAACCTAAGCCTCTAAGAGAGTCTACAATGAAGTTTCAATTGACATTGTTAAAAGTCTTTTTAAAGTCTATCTTTAATACAAAACCAAGTGTTTTGGATTGATACATAAAATGAATTGTTTCTTGTGTAGCCAAGAAAGCAATCATTAATATATCTACTAGGCAGAAAAGCATAATGGTAATTATCAATAATGGTATTCAAAACAGTGTTGAGTCAATTTGCTAGGCATTTAGCAATGATCTTAAACGAACTATTCAATAGACTGATAGGCTGAAAGTCATGTACATTTTGAGCCCTCTCCTTTTTAAGTATTAACGTTATAAAGGTTTGATTATTCCCTTTTAAGGCATTAAAATCCCTAGCTCTAAAGAGAGAGTCAAATATGCTGAATAAACCATTCTTAATATCATCCCAAAAATAATGAAAGAAACACATAAGGAAGCCATTCAGGCCTAGGGACTTCTCACCAACTAAGCCAAATACACTTGCTTTAATCTCCTCCTCAGTAAAGTAGACCTCCAGAGATCTAGAGTCCTGAATTTTATTCGGAAATAAAAAGTCCCAATTAAGTTCCACTGAGAATCCAACATGTCTATTATAAAGGATAAAAAAATATTTTTCAATTACATTACTTATCATCGTAGGGATACGACTTGGATTCAATCAATGACAAGAGATGAAATTATATTCAACCTCCTCTTGCCGTTGGCTATTTTATGAAAAAATGTTGTGTTGAGATCTCCTTTCTTTAACCATTGAATTCTAGATCTTTATTTATAATAGATTTCCTGTTCTAATAGAAGGTAGAAGTGTTCCTTCCTAAGTTCTTGCTTTCTGCCCCACAAATTCGAGGGTAGCGGCATAGTCTCAGTTAAATTATCGATATCTAATATTTGATTCTCAACCTCTCCCAATCTAGCATTTCGCTTTGATTTTTTTCCAAGCATCCATTTGTTAATTGCCAACTTTAAAGCTTTTAGTTTATAAGCAAAACTATCAATCAGATTGGAACTAGATGAATATCTATTGAGACAGTTTGCTACCATATCTTGAAAACCTTCAATATAAAGCCACAACTTATAAAATTTAAAAGAGAAAGGCCTCTAACTAGGATGTGAAGTATCTAAACAAATGGGATTATGATTTGACACAGTATGCTTTAATTGAACAAATGACTTTATGGAAGTATGGTTTTTAGAAGTTTCTTGTGGGATAAGTGGTGGGTGGTGGGAAGGATTGTTATCTCAGGAGTAGGATTGTGTTTGGGAACGAGAATGGGAATGGAAATGGGAATAAGAGTGTGACACCCGGGCCTGATTATCCATTTTAATTGTAAATCATGTGATTAATTGTAATATTGTATAAATGATTTATTAATGAATAATTTGTTGTTTCTTGGATGTATGAGAGTTTGGTTGGTCTTCTGTACACCTGGTTGTGATTTAGGACTAATGTAGAGTCCGATTTGGAGATGCACAATTGCCTCGGTTTGCGTGCTTATTTTTTCTTGTTTTTCTTCCTTTCTTTTTCTTCTCTCTCTCTCTCTCCCACACGAGCCACCCCATCCCCGTCTTCTTCTTCTTCTTCTTCTTCCCCTTTCCCGACCCATGCCACTAGCGACACTAGCCCGTGCCTCCCCTTCTCTTTCCGACATGATGGGTGGTCGACGTTATACGGGGGGAGGAGGAGATAAGAGGAAGGAGGCTGCAGTGGGAGGAATTCGGGAGAGGAAGAAGGAAAAGAGGAAGAATAGTGTGCACGGCAGAGGAGGTGGTTGTTCGCATGTTTCGTCGGTGGAGAAGGCTTCGTTAGGGCGAGAAGAGATTCACCAGAGTGTGAGGAAGGTCGTTGGAGTGCCATCTGAGGTACGCAACCCCCTTCCTCTCTCATTTCCATGTTTTCAGTTCAACATTTTAAATGCAAGAAAATGGAATAAAATGCATGTAAAATTGTAGAAAAATCGTAGAATGGGTGGAAATGTGATAAATAGCATGAACATGTAGAAATCATGTGGTTAGGATGGAATTTGATGGATTTGTATGGATTTTAGGGATGTATGGTACAATAGTTTCATATGTACTTCACCCTTTTATGATTTTCGTGTGAATTGTATAGTGAATGGATTGACGAATGGTTTGGGGGGTTTTGAAGTAGACTCAAAGGTCTACACTCCATGATTTATTGGTATTTTGTGGTGCTTGTTTGAGGGGTCCGACGGAGGATCCCACTTCCAACAATTTCGTCGACTGTAACAAGAGAGGTGCCCTGGTCGCAGGTGTTCGGCATACCGAATTTCTATCGAATTAAGCTAGGATACCTGGTTTCGGTAGATCAAAATCACTTGGTTGATCGAAACAGGGAGTTTCGATATATCGAAAATGTTCGGTGTACTAAATCAAGAATTTTCGGTATACTGAACCTGTTTTTCGGTTTGTCGATTTTTCCCTAAGCCTGACATATATAAATGTGAATATAAAATGGAAATAAAAGGTTTTAAAAGGGACAATGAATATGTGTTAGTGGTGTTTTCCCCATGTAAATGGTATGGAAGAATGTGGGACCTAAATAAGTGTATTTGGGAATAGTTTTGGATTTAAAGCCGTAATAATGAATAAAAGTGATTAAACGTATGGTTTTAAATAATTTTGGGTATGAAACTTAATTTATGATTTTAAAAAGTATAGTTTTCATGAATTGAGTTGGGCCCCCAGAAGAAGGTTAGGTGTTGTATGGGAATAAATTCCTGCAACAAAGAGAATGAAAGGAAAACTTAAAGAGTTTTGAAAATAAAACACTAATAATGTGCTGAGGAACTACGGGGGTTGGTGTCGACAATGTGATAGGAGTATGAGGCTCCAATGAAATCAATTGTCAGATACGACTATGGTTGCCGAGCTTGAGACGATGTAGGCTAAGTCTAAGTTATTGAATCTAGTTATTCGGATCATCGAGCTCGTGACGGTGTAGGTTGAGCCTAGGTTATTGAACCAGTTGTTCGGGTCACCGACGATGTAGGCTGAGCCTAGGTCATTGAACCTAGTTGTTCGGGTCACCGATGAGACATCAAATAAAGACGTATTTCTGTACATATATGAAAGAGATTGAGGTCGGTTGGCCAGGGCGGTGGCATCCCACATGGAGAATTTCACCACGGCAGTGTAGACAAATAGGGGAAATGATGTCCTCACCTACTGCTTGTGTGCTTGGTTACCCCTGATCAAGGTAACATCAATAAAGAAAAAGTGGGAATGAATAATAAAAGAATGTGATTTTGAGAAATGGAAAGAAATGTGGTTTGGCTAGGATTGGACTTATGAATAGTCCTCCTAAAATCCTGAAATAAAATAATGATTGTGTTTTAACCAGTTAGCAGCTAATATTTATGATTTTGGTTTTGAGCCCAGGAGGCATTGTGTTTTAGACTGGATTTGGTTGAAAATGCGATTTCTCAATATATGAGTTTTGAAAGTGATTTTGGTCTTGGGAAGAAATCCCAAGCAATAAAAAGAAAGATGAGTTTTGAGAAAGAATATAGTTTTGGAAACAATTTCCAGATATTTTTAAAAAAGAGGAAATGATGTTTTAAAATGAATTTTCAAAAAGGAAAATCAAGTTTTATAAACTAAAAGCTGTGTTTTTAGTAATGTTGCCGGATTTTGTTGTTTGTGTGTTTAGGATGCGTACTTAGGTGACTTAGATGTCACTCACGAGTGTTTTGTTGATTTTTTAGGTGCAGATTGTGTGCAGTCGAGTTCTGGTACTGGAGTCAAAGCTTCTAGCCACACATCGTTTCCTGGAGGTGAGTCTTAGTTATAGTTATTTAATTTTACTGTAATTAGTGTAAATTTGCTTATGATACTATGATTTAGGTAACGTGCCTAGGTCTGAAGCGTTACAAAGAGTGAGCATGGTTTTGGTGGAAAAAGTACGATGAATAGGAATGGACATGGGTGTGAGAATGGTGGAAAAAGAAGAGGAATAGGCATTAGCATGGGAATGTGAAGAGGAAAAGGAAGAGGAAGAGAAAGAAGAAGAAACGTGGGGGTGAGTAGGGGTGCACATGAGTCTAGCTGTCTAGGTTGATCTGAAAATTGAATCAATTCAACCTATATTGGTTGAGTTGTATTGGGTTTTTTGTATCATAGTTTGAGTATAGGTCAAAAAATATTAAACTTAAACTTTTTAAGCTAGGTATGGATTTTAGCAACGAATTACTTGACTTGATTAGAAACCTGAAGGTATATATATATAATTAATTATATTTATAAATATATATTATATGTATAATTATTTATTTATAAAATCCTAATCTCTTTTCTTTATAACTCCGTCTTTTATTTTCTTCACGTGAACTTCCTCCATCCATTTGTCCTTCGCTCCATCTTGGCATTTTTCAATCTCCCATCACGTTATCTTCTGATTTTGTCTCCTCCTTCTCTTCCAATCGTATTTTGTTATGAATTATTTATAAACTTTAGAATGATAATTATATAATTCAAGAAAAACTAATAAATCATGTCTTTGTCTGTAACATAATTACATTGTTCACTATTTTATGTTTGTTATTAGTACTGTATGTTTTTATATAATATGTTATAAATGTTATCTTTAGTTCTTAATGATAATTTATATAATTCAAGAAATACTAATAAATCATGTCTTTGCTTATAAAATAACTAAATTGTCTACTATTTTATGTTTGTTATTAGTATTGTATGTTTTTATATAATATGTTATAAATGTTATCTTTAGTTCTTAATAAGTACAAATAAAATCTGAAAACCGACCTGACCCAACTCGAAGTTTGTTGGTTGGGTTTAGATTGAGGTTGAGTTGAGTATAGGTCTGTAGACACCCCGATTTTGAGGTGACCCAAAGATGAGTTTTTCCATAAGTTGCCTTGGGTATGACCCTTGAACCAACCTTAAACCCGTAGCAAGCTTGCAACCCAGTTAGAAAACCAGACCAGTAGGGGAGAGCACTTAGCTAGCACACCAACCTAGCACACATAGCTAGCACACCTACCTGGCACACTTACCTAGCAC
>JAMKQA010145864.1:0-11807 GCA_024699735.1 Posidonia australis | reverse complement strand
AATTTAAGGCCTTTAGATTAGAGGTTAATGGTTGTTTGATTTAAATGAAAATTTCACTATGTATTTATGGATATCTAATAAGTATATCTATACGGTTATTTCTTCTTCCTTATGTTTTTATGAAAAATAAAAAGTTGTCAACATACTCCTTATATGTAGGCACCTACATAAAAAATGTCCCTTAATAAAATATATCCTAATTTTATGGGTCCTAGACCTATTATGATTTCTGCTAATCAATATTTTAAGCCTTCAAGGAAATGTTAGTATGTGTGTTTCCACTATTGTTAAATTAGACTCTTAACCCTTCTTTGGATATAGAATAAGAAAAATAGAAATAAGTGGAAAGTGATATTCTGATAGTATTATTATTTAATTTGGAAGTAATTTCTTTTAAATGTGAATAAGTATGTATAAGAAGATATTCTGGTTTAGATGAAAAGTAAAATAAGTATCTAAATAAATATTAGAATAAGTGAAAAATATGTAGATTAATAATAATCAACTTGATTTTTAAGATATAATTTAGTTTAAAATATGTATACATTATATTATATATATATGAATTTTTATAAAAAAAAATAACACACATACATATATATATATATGAGAATAACTTAACGAAATAACTTTATTCTACCTTCTGGAATAACTATTCTGAAATAAATAAATTATAATAAGAATTACTATTTTCCTTTTATTCTAATTTTTAATTCGAAATTACTATTCTAATTTTACCTTTATTTCAGATCCATACGTAGACTAAAATAGTGATTGGTTATTTCCAGGAGAATGCATCACACAACCATTCCTACACGATCTTTTAATGACATTGATCAGCTTTTGCTGCCGGAGAATACTTGAGAGTGTCTTTTCTCATTTAATTCCACATAGATTATATCACGCTATTTCAAAGTGATCGTAATTGGCAGAAGGTCTTCGGTAAGTGTCTGAAGAAAATTAACAATTGCGAAGGTGCAAAATGCCCTGGATTGGGCAGATCAGATAGCGTACAGTTCACATCCATGCCTTGTATGCAAGTTGCAACCATGCATAGAGCCGAAGAGTAAAGGATTTTAATTGCAACAAAACAAAAGCATACTGGCAATAATTGCATAAGGGGCGGAAACTCAAATGTAAGTGAAGCATACTCGTCAAAATTCACGTTGTCCTGAACAAGAATCATCGTCAAAATTTCTAAATTTCTCACACCACAAATGGTGTCTGTTGTTTGAATCAACTCTATCGAAGATATACACAAAGTTACTTCAGTAAGCAAAAGAAATAACCCGTAGCTGATAGTAAAGGATTTTAATTATCTGCAAACAAGTTCTTTGAATCAAGCATCTTTAATCACCTAGTTTCTCACTTTCTTATCAGCCTCTGCGCTTTTCTTTTTGTCTTTTCTTTCCCTCTTCTTTAAAGCAGACATGTGGGCTTTCAGAATTGTTGCATAAGAAGCCTGAAACTTTAGGTGCTCCTTTGCAGAGAGCTAATATTTTCAATAAATAATAAAGAACAAACAGAAATCCACGTTAGTTATGCTTCTAAAGATGGATATAAGTACAGTTGGGAAAGATATTCTTTCACAAAAATAAAGCAGATGTAAACAAGTTGAACTCAAACATCCAAAAGCACTATGAAGATAACGTCCACCTATCTTGGCTAGCTAGAGGTGAATTATGTTCCACAGGCCATGTGATTGTAAATTGCTATAATGTTTCAATGCTATAAGAATCACAAAGCAATTACGCATATAAATTACAAGCTCTTAGAATGTTGGCTACATTCACCCACTCCATCAGTGTAGACTGATCTAGGCTGCTCTATCATTGTTTAGACATCATATCGGTTTTTTGTTTTTTGTTTTTCTCCTGCCTTAGTGTATGAACTAAGCAGATAACAAACCTAACCATATATAAGGAAAATTCACTCTTTCCTACTAAAAATTTAGGTCGTGGATTTAAGCTAAGTATAGGTAGAGGAAGTTCAAAAATCACTAGGTTAGAAATAGTAAAAAAGGATTCTGACATACATAATTTAACAAAGGAACTAGCAGTGGACAAAGCTAAATCGAGAAAACAGATTCATTCTGCTGAAATCACATAATGGGATTATGACATGGTTGTTGTTGTTGGTTTTAAGTTATGTATCCGGAAACATCAGCTCCCCAAATTGATCATTATCCAGACAGAAGTTCCCAAAAAAAGTGCGGAAGTTGCTATTTTATCCATCACCCATAAAATCACTTATCTATTTCTGTTTTACAGTACCAGTAATATCCCACATGCCCAACATATTTAAAGTAAAATTTATGTTCATTGACAAGACTATTCACATCACACATTCCATAATTGAAATTGGACACATGCTAAGCTATAAGATGATGTCACACATGTTTATTGACCTAATAAGATGTCAACAAAAATGGACTGATGCTTGCAAGATTAGGGAAACGAATAGAAGGATTACATATATATATTTAAGGGACATCCACTACGTGGATATCTAATAACCAATCTAACCCATATACATAACTAAAAGCATAACTAACACTCTCTCTTAAGTTGAAGCATATATATCTCAATCATGCCGAACTTGCTATAAAGGATTTCAAACACATCAACACTCAAACCTTTTAGTGCTTTGAAGATTGAGCATATGGGGTAACAATATTCTCTCTCATCATTATTTTACGCACATAGTGACAATCAACCTCAATATATTTCATACGTTCGTGGAATGTAGAATTGTTAATAATAAATATTGTTGTCTAATTGTCACAATACATAGATATTAGAACCTCTGCAAAACAATCAAACTCGACTAGTAAAGACTAGATCCACATCATCTCACATGTAATCTGCACCAACAATCTATACTCTATTTTTATACTAGATCTGCACATTACATTTTGTTTCTTATTTTTCCATGTGATGAAATTACCTCTAACATAAGTATAATACTCAAAACTAGACTTCCTATCTCCTTTGTCGCCTACATAACCTAAATCTGAATATGCTTCAACTTGAGTATGACCAAGTTCCCTATAAACAAATCTTAACCATGCACACTCTTAATGTATGTCAATACATGTAGGATCCCTTGCTAATGGATCAATCTAGGCTCATGCATGAATTGACTGAGAAGTCTAACAACATATGAAATGTTTGAACGAGTAACAATCAAATAAATCAACTTTCTAATCAATCATTTATATCTACTTGCATCGTCAAAGGACTTTGACAAGTCATCCCAGAAAGTTAGATTTGATCAAATAGAGTACTTTCTAACTTACACCTTAGAAAACCAATCTCTTGTAGGAAGTCAGGGGCATATTTCCTTTAAAACAATGTCATCTTGTCCTTGACGTAGGTAAACTCAATTTTCAAAAAATACTTAGATATCTTTTGTAACAAAACGTCTCTTCATACGTTCTTTTATCACATTTATTCTCCGATCAAGAGACTATCTTTTATGGCTAAGAGAACATATCCATTGGTTTATTTCTTGATAAACAATGAATGATCAACAACACATCTCTGAAAACCATTGTTCAAAACAACTCTACTAAAATTTTCAAACCAAACCAGTAGACTCTGCTTAAGACCATAGACAGTCCTTCCGAATAGACATACATAATCCTCCTTCTAAGTAACATATCTAGAGGTTGCTTCATATGTGCCTATTTAAGGACGTTTTTCATATTAAGTTGACATAGCTTCCATGATTGATTTACAACAATAGAAAGTAGAATACTTATGGAGTTCAATCAAGCCACAAAAGAGAATGTCTCCTTATAATTAATCCCATATGTCAATGTAAAGCCACAAGCAGCCAGGTGAGCTTTGTACCTGTCCACCAACCCATCTAGCATATGTTTCACAATGAAGATCCATTTATAGCTATGTTAGTTCCAGTAGGACGTGTAATCAATTCTAATGTGCCACAAGAGGTCAATACCAGCATTTCCTCGTCTATAACTGCCTTCCAATGTGAGATATGAAGTGTTTGTTAGTAGTTTTGAGGAATAAACTTAGAGAAAATAGATAAGACAAAGTTGTAAAACGAAATCTAAAGACGATCATAGGAAACAAAATGAGAGATAGGATGAACATTAGTAAAGCATTTATCTTTACGAAGAACAATAGAAATATCAAGATCAAGTAAAAGTGAATCCATAGATGTAGAAGTTGACTCAGTAGGAGGTGTCACATATGTCTGTCATCAACGACGACATACCTGCAAAGAACGTAGCAAATTGCATCTCATAACAATTGGTCTATCTTTAACATAAACGAACTCCTTAACAGGTATAGGAAGAGGGGCACCCTCACCAAAAGATGTGGTAGAGCTAAAAAATGACTGAGACTAAAAGAAAGTAACATCAACAGAAACAATATATTAACAAGTAAGAAGATGATAACACTTGTATTTCTTTTGAGTCCAAGAATACACAACCCAGAGTCAAGTCTTGAACAAAGGAAATACGTCCAAGAAACTTTAGGGGTAGTGAAAACAACTCCAAATAAGGACAAAGCCATCTAAAGGATGTCTCACCACTAAGAGAAGCAATTTGTATTCTATTAATAACATAGGAGGTAATAAGAACAGCATCTAATCACAATTATTTAGGAACTTTCATCTGCAACATACTGGTAAAGGTCACATTAAGGATGTAACGATGTTTATGTTTCACTACATTTTATTGAGATGTACACAGATGAGACACAGGTAAGGCCTCTAATATCACAATAAATTAACTCAAACAAACTATGACTGATAGTAAGAAATAGACGCCTAAAGGTAGTACGATAATATTTACCTAACTAATACGACTCACAATCAAAAGATCCAAGAAAGAGCTTGCTAAAGCTTACGATAAAACAAATGATCAAGACAACAATGTCATAGGAGTAAACTCTACATTGGAAGCTAAAATGCCAATAGTCGAGGTATCTTGTCACGAACCAATAGGTACACGCCATATCTATGCTCATAGCCTAAACCAATCCTCTGTCCCATCTGTAGATATTGAAAAGTGCAATGAAACGGGAAAAAGTCACAAAACAATATAACTATTTAGTAATGACACTGATGGAAAGTAAATTAACAAGAAAATCAAGTACATAAAGGACTTTGTCAAGGATTATCTAAAAAGAGACATGAATTATCCCTCCCTTAGATAGAACGATGATGACCATCTGTAATAATAACAAAATATCAGACAACTGAAAAACATGAGTGAAAATATCATGAGTATCATGTAGGAAGGCGCCTCAGAATCTCTATAATACAGTAACTGTCCCTGGAAGTTAACAAAGCACTGGTACCTATATGTAGTAGCATGAGATGCAATGGTAAAGGACTGAATAACTTGTAATTGAAGGAACTTGTCAAAATCAACTTGCAATATGATTGCCATTTGTAAAGGTTATCTCTGTAGCAACAAGTTGAATCCATCATGGTCAACCAAATTTGTCCCAACACTTGTTCAATGTGTGGTTGGTCCTACCACAATACTCGCAATTGCAAGTATTATGTCTTTGTCTAAAAGAGCGACTACGACCACACCCTCTGGTAGAGGTGCCCATCGCAGACTGATTTAGAATGGCAATTAGTGTAGTAATGGAGATTTTCAAAACACAAGAAAAAGTAAATTAGAATGGCAAAACTGTCTCAACCCCAAGAATTTGCCCACGAATCTGGAAAGTGAGCTTTGGATTGAGGCCTACTAGAAAGATAACTATTGCTAATTCTTCATGATAGTCCTTCATCTTGGAGATATCAGTAACAAATGGTTAATAAATCTCCAATTCATCAAGCAGTGCACGAAAAACAATCCCCTAACGACAAGTGAAGAAGTGCTTATAGATCTCACAAATCCACACAATGCTTTTCTCATTCCCCATAGATACTCTGTAATGTGTCCTACACTTTCTTTGCCGGTCTGAGCATCATCACACCTCGAACAATACTATCATCCATGTTGTTCATTGACCTCGAGATCATAGCACAATCATCCGTGAACTAATCTTCATGTGCAGCATCTTTCACATCGGGAGAATATATAATGAATCTTTTGATATCTACCAAGGAAGGTCTTAAATGCTTTGAGACCACAGTAAATAGTTCTTGCCATCCAATTTAATCGAGATACCGCTAAGATTCTTCACAAAACTCACACGAGACATCAAGGAGAATGCCATAACTTCACAACCAGATACAAGTCAGCAAGAGACAGGTGGAAACCAGCCTGATACACACTGAATAGAGTCTGATTTGACCAAATCAGATGAAGAACACACCGAATGAAGCATGAATCAGCACAAATACGACTCAGGGAGGAAAGTTATCTGCTGGACAACACATGTCCAGGCACACACAACCAAACAGTGGTACTCCTAGTGCACAGACACAACCCTAGGACACCATCACCACACTTGCAGCAGCATCAACAGCCTAGGTCATCACCAGGGAAGCAACAATGAGGCCGCACAGGGCCGTCGGTAGCCCGAGAACAGGGCTAGTAGCCAGCGGCTGGTCTGTCGGGAGAAAAGGAAGAAGAGGAGAGGGCAGTGGGTGGGAGTAGGCTGCTGGAGGGAGGAGAAAGGCTGGATGTGGCTGACAGTGCTGCCGACTGTGGGTGGCTCTCGGCTATAGCGGAAAGGAGAGAGAAGGGGTGGGTTAGGGTTACAGTTTTGCTATTGAACCTAAGCTCTAGATACCATGTAAGATTAGCGAAAAGAATGATCACACCTCTATTGCTATGAGAAGGATTACATATATAGGGACACCAACTACATGTGTATCCAATAATCCATCTAACCCATGTACATAACTAAAAGCATAACTAACAATGCCAATGGTCCAATTGATTTCTCAGTAATTATTCTCAAGTGAAGAAAAAAGGTTCTCAACTATTTTTTGCACGATTGATGGCAAGAATTCTTGGAAGTGAGCTTCATAACTTACGATACAAAAAAACAAATAGGATAAATTTCCCCACTTCCACACCAAAATAAAGGAAGACAATACCAACCATTAGAACTTAATTCTCATTAGCGTTAATTCCAATTGCAACATTTAAATATGGTCTTCCTTGAACTAGGCTCCTTACTAAATCAACACTTCCTTGAAATCAATCTTATTATAGTACACTAAAAGAAGAATATTAGGCCATAGCAAAACTTTATTTCATAACTTGTAGTTGTTGATGGACTGTTGGAAAGAAAGCCATATGTGGTCTCCATTTTCATGTTTGGTTTGTACTTTTATGCCTCGAATAATTTGATTCCACCCTAGTTGACTATCAATATACCTAGGAATGGACAAATTTACAGTCCATATGTGATGTGAATACCACCGCCAATCAAAATATTTGGATGGTATTTATGGATCCACACTTTTAATTGCATTTCTAATTGCAATACTGTTCCAAAATGGAATCTGTACTCAAACTCTCTAACTAGGGCCTTGATGTTCTTAACTAGTTTTTATATAAAGACTGAGTTTCCTATTACTCTGGAATATTATTCTCGAATAAGGCTTATTTTGGACCTTATTTATCTCCATCTATAAGAGGACCTTTGCATAGTTAATGGCTCATTCCACCTTAACTAGAGTAACAAAATCAAAGAAGCCACTAATAAAAGGATAAATTTTGTGTGTTTGATTGTAATTAAACAAAACAATATATGTAACTAATGCCCAAAATTGCAAAGCATAGTCAGAACTGCTGCTTTTGAGAACATTGCAAACAAATAAGCGACATTGGTGGCAAAAAAGAGCATTTATTTATTATCATATTCACTTAAGATAAACCAAAGAAACAAGTCTTTCACTCATCCCAATAACACCTACTTTTAACTTGTTAGGTCTTATGGGGATTTTCTCGTAATCACATAAATTAACATGTTTAGCTAACCACACATCTAAAAAAACATCTATTTGTTAACAAACACTATGGATCAAGATAACATGGTTTGATGGTGTCCTTGTTGATGTGTATGCATATCAGATTTTGACAAAAATATGATGTTTAAAAGATTATTAAGGGATAACAAATTTGCAGTGTAAGATATCTATGAATTACTCTTCTGGCATAATATCACAAGTTCACCAGTATAATCATCTAATTTCTATTGTACATCATCCTCTTATGCTTCCAGATGACCTTTCTGTCACTGTCTACCTAGCATAGCATCCTTGCCATACTACCTACATTAGGGGAGGGGGGGCCGTGGGGAAGAGAAAACTTGACTAGGTTTTTTTCCTAGTAATTTCGTTACATGTGTTTGGAAACATTGGTTGATCATGAAGGATTTATAATTTATCCATCTTTCCCCAAAGCAATTCTTATATGCCATAACTCGTTAGAGGCAGCCATCATTATTTCCATCCAATAAACTAAAGATTGTTTCCAATATATATTTGACACGGCAATAGATGCTCTTCTTAGTTGTTTATATTATCTATATATTCTTGTATCCGGAACATGGATAAACCATATCTGAACACTAGACATGCATATTGACATTCATAGTTGGAGCTTGAAAGTGTATGACAAGTCAACAATGACATAATTACACATGTAGGTGCCAAAGAATAAAAGCACAAACAAGCCAGAAAAGAGTTCAATGAGTAATGAAAAAAAGAAGCGCCGAAGCTTTGTTTCAAGCAACACTTACTGAGGTAGATATGGTTTTTTTTCCATCAGTGGCACGCACAAGACAGCGGTGTTCAATGACTTCCCCAGCAGCCTTCAACTTGTTCCTTCTCGCCTTGCTTTTCATAGATGCTACAAGAACCATACACAGATTCCATCAAATACCATAACAAGGAGCCTCTTAACTTTTTGCAGCACATACAAATAGATATTACAATTCGAATCTAAAATCCTTACATCGCTTCAAGGTGACCCAGACAGAACCATTCTCCTTGTGGCGTTCGTACATGTTTTTGAGTTCATTTAGAAACGGATCCGGTTGAAGAAGAACCTTTCATCGGGAACAAGCCGTACAAATCAAAAACCCAAAAGAAAAATATATCCCATGAAAATAGCAAGTCACTACCAATGCCAGCATCACTGCCTTCTGCAAGACTCAAAAATCGACAAAACCAACAGAAAACTACCCATCACAATCAAACAGCAGAATGTAGCACAAGAAAGAGCTAGCCAAGTAGCCAACCATACAAACCAACAATACTAACATCCCTACACATGTGCAACACCAGAAACTGAGAGCAGGCACAGAAGGTACCAATCCAAACAATTCCTTCCAAGAAAACAATACAAATCTATAGTCGCACATCCCAAACAAAAACAATCACCTAACTTAAGATCCTAAACTAGATCACTCTAGAAACCTGATCCTTCCTCGATTCCAGAAAACAGAACGTACAAATCTTCCCACCAAGGAAATCCAGGCAGTGGGATCAACAGATCCTGACATGCGCACTCTAGAATCCAAATCGCCAAAGCAAGAGCGAGAAGTAAAGGAGAGAGAGGGAGGATTACCATTTTCTTCGGACGCGAGACGACGAGATCGGCGATCTCTTGTTAACTGGTGCCGCCGCAGCCCGCGGGAGGGTCGGTGGCGGAGGACGGAACGGAATTGTCGGCGCAGATCGAGGGAGAAAGGTGGACGGAGGCGGAGAGAGAGAGTGAGAGGGGCGTGGGGGGACTACCGTGCGTAACTGCAGACGGCGTGTACATAAGGCGAACGTTTCCACTGTTGGAGAGGATGGCAAATGGGTGAACAATCAGTATTTCCTTGTCCGACCCGTTTAAGCGCTCTCTCTCTTAAGGTGCTGTTTAAGTAACGCTTGGTGGAGAATTGAATATTTCCATAAGCATAGCTTTTTGAAAAAATTAATGGATATTTTTCTTATAACTTCTAAGGTAGCATTTGACAAGGTAAAGTAGTAGCTCTTAAAACTTGAAAACGACTACTGTTGGTACACTCTCCAACTCTCTTTAGCTTATCAACTCTTCGCATGACTTGGGAGTCATGTTTGTTAAAAGAACTCCTGAGCAACTTTTCGAAGTAACAACTTTCATCAATGTCCCTTAACTTTAACTCGACAAAATAGTGAACGGGAAATTTTATCAACTCTAAGCCTGTCGATCTGCTCCATCGCTTCACCTTCTCTTCTCTGAGCAAATGATCGATCTGCTATCCTGTTGCTATTCTGTAAGTGATCGAGCTACACCACTTTCTTCCTTATCTACTTTCTCCTCCCGCAACAACTACCGATTTGCAAAGCCTCTACATTTCTCTCTTCCCGTTGCATTTTTAGTGAGATTTCTTATATCTCGTTCCTCCTCCATCCAATATCTTGTTTTTTCATTACATTTGAACAAGAGGTCTTCAACTGAAGTTTCTTCAACGCAATCTTCACACTCTTGTACAAATACCCCAATCGATTTTAGGGTTTTGAAATGTCCAGCTTTGGAAACGAATAGAGTTTACAAATTATTTTGTTCCAATTGATATGCTAAGAAGTATTTTATTTAATATGTTAGTTTTTTCAACCTTTCAGTAAAGTAGTATTTGATATGCAATTGCCTTGCTATTAGAACATTGAAGTTCTCTCCTTAAGGAGTTTACTTGTTAACACTGTAAGCATACCTAACTAGCAAAGAATTTGCACTTACTTGGCTATAAGAACTTTTGAAGTTGTCTCTCCTTGAGGTGTTTACTTGTTAACACTGTAAACATGTCTAGCTAGCAAATTGCACTTGCCTAGCTATCAGAACTTTGAAGTTGTCTCTCCTTGTTAACACTGTAAGTTGTCTCTCCTTGCTTTCAGATTAGTTTTGTTCTTGTTCTTTACATGCATTCTTGTCTTTTCATTTTCCTTTTCTACTACCCTTCTACCTTAGTACTTTATTTATTTACTTATGTGAGAAATGGGTAATGAACTTGAGTATAGCCTTGGGCAAACAATGAAGATGACCAGAAAGGGATTGAAATTATGCAGTTTAATGGACATTTTTTCCTTTGGCTACTTGGATCTAATAAGTTGATGATTATCAATCCCATTCTTACTTTATTTAAATCATTGGCCAAACTCAGGCACGTTAGACATTAGTAGTAGTCTTTACATGCCTGTAGTAGACACTCCGATTTTGAGGTGACTCATAGATGAACTTTCCAAATGTTGCATTGGATATGGCAAACCTAACCCCATTAGCTAAATCGACCACAAACCTATAGCAAGGCCGCAGCCCGATTAGAAATCCAGACAAGTAGGGGAGAGCACCAAGTTGGAGCACCAATGTGGAGCACCTAGCTGGAGTACCAAGCAGGAGCACATAAGTGGCGCACCTAGCTGGAGCACCAAGCTGGCACACCTCTCTGGTGCACCAAGCTGGCGCACAGCCACTTCTCAGACTGTTGGCTGCTAGCTTTCCACCTCCCATGGTTGTTACCTCCACCAACGAATATGCCATGGAATCTTCCCAGACTCTTTGTTTACGATGCTCCTTGTATTCTCTAGGAGTTACCCTTGAGAAATCATATATAAGGATCCCTATAGGCAACCATTAGAAAAGGTTAGAAAGATCCAAGAGAGATCTAGAGGAAACTATTTCCTGAATTCTGCAACTTCTCTCTTGTGTCCTCAAGTTTTCCCTAGCATTCTGTGATATTCCTATTGAAAAATCTATAAATACATTTTAATGATAACAAATGATATGTGATTAAATGTTATATAATCACTTCAGAAAATATGAAAAGCATTTATGAAAGCAAAATATTCTATTATATATGTATTTGGACTTACATGCCAAGATAGAAGCT
>JAMKQA010145863.1:0-12395 GCA_024699735.1 Posidonia australis | reverse complement strand
TGACTTAGATGTCACTCACGCGTGCTGTGTGTGTTTCAGGTGCAGACCGCGTGCAGCCAGTTTCCGGTGCAGGAATCAGAGTTTCTAGCCGCGCATCGAGATCCTAGAGGTGAGCCTTGGTTACAGTCTCTTTTTATTCTGTAATTGTGAAATTAGGCTTGTGATGCTATTGTTTAGTAGCGTGCCCGGGTTTTGGGTGTTACAGCTATAACTATGGACAGACCAAACACTTCTAGAAGAACTACCCTAAACCCCGGAAGAAAGCCAAAGATGTGGCCCGACAGCCTACTAAAGGAAGAGTTTTCTCCATCTCTACTCCAGATGCAAGTCCCTTAGGGGACATTGTGGAAGGTAAGGAGTAGTGAGAGTTATTATAGATATGTGTAATCGTGTTGTATTATGAACCTTGTATAATTAGCACTGGTATCTATAATAATAATGGTTGTGTTGTGTATAAATGTTAAGATCCTTTGTTGTAACTGATCGAATGGCCCGAGTTTTATTTGACTCAAGCAGTTCATTTTCATTTATATCTGAGTCATTTGCAGCTAGGTTGGAGACAGACCAGCTAGGCTAGCTTTCCAGCTAGATGTGGTAACTCAATTAGGAGAACACAGTCTAACATGGAAGTATTTGAGGTCAGTCAATATTCAACTAAGAGACAAGGATTTCTAGACCAATTTAATTCTGATGAAGATGCAAGAGTATGACGTTATTCTGGGAATGGACTGGCTAGCACAACAATCATTGATGATAGACTGTGCCAAGAAGAGGGTTTTAGCAGAGTGCCCTGGCCAAGGGTGGTGTATGATACAAGGAGTAAGGTAGGGAGAGCCTAAGAAAGTGATCTCGGTAATTAAAGCATACCACCATCTCGCCAAAGGGTGCATTGTATACTGGCTAATGTGACGATGTCCTCATCACTAGTGTTTGGAGTACAAGACATCCCAGTTGTTGTAGAGTACCCAGACGTGTTTCCAGAAGAACTGCTAGGGATGCTGCCACACAAAGAAGTAGAATTTGTGATCGATCTGGTGCTAGGGCCAGGTCCTATCTCGACGGCCCTGTACAGAATGGTGCCCAATTGAGCTGAGAGAGCTCCAGAGTCAACTACAAAAACTATTGGACAAGAAATTTATCCATCCAAGTGTGTCACCCTAGGGAGCACTAGTGTTATTCATAAAGAAGAAGGATGGTTCATTTCGATTATGCATTGATTATCGGATGCTGAATCTAATTACCATCAAGAATAAGTATCTGCTACCCAAGATCGACGATTTATTTGATCAACTGCAGGGAGCATCATTTTTCTCCAAGATAGATTTGAGATCCGGATACCATCAGCTCAGGATCTGGGAGACAGATGTGCAAAAGATAGCCTTTAGGACCCGATATGGTCACTATAAGTTCCTAGTCATACCATTCAAGCCGATGAATGCACCAGTAGCCTTCATGGACCTGATGAACAGAGTGTTCAGGCCCTATTTGGACCAGTTCATTGTCATGTTCATAGATGACGTATTAGTATACTCTCCAGATATAGAGACCCATCAGATACACTTGAGGACCGTGTTGGAGACACTGAGGCAGCATCACTTATACGCTAAGTTCTCCAAGTGCGAGTTTTGGTTGGTAGAGTGTAACGCCCCCGCACTACACAACAGTACAGGAACTACCTAAATGCAACTAATTGAGTCTAAAATAACAGAATTAAATAAATAAAGCTAAATACCCAGACCAGTGTGCGGCAAAAGTGGCTCGAATGCGATGCACTAGATAAGACTACACCTACTCCTTAGCACCAGAGACAAGGCAAAAGAAAACCACACGTGAGTGACAGGAATGTCACCTAGTATGCGCCCCAAGAACAACAACAAAACCGACAGAAAACTTTGCATTGCCAGAAAACCTCGAGAAGCCACAGCCATTGAAAAGCCAACACACGTGGTTCAGTAAAAATCAGTAAAGGATGCTATTTCAAAAACTTTCTTTCTTTTCCTTTTCAAAATCTCATGCTCATTAACAAATATTTATGCACAAATCAAGAAAAAAACCATTTCCCTCTAGTTTCTCAGCCCAAAGCACCATTCTATCCATTAATACAAATCACAACAAATCGGGGCTAGGAACTAGTTCAGTACAAATCTCAATCCATGTCTCAAAACTAGTCGCATCACCCTAGCCACAGGCGATTGACCTGGCCACAAGCAGTTGTCGAGGCTTCACCCCCAACCACACTGCAGTGCCGCGGTGAACCATCCCACACTGGAGTTCAACCGCCCCAGCCGTAGCCTCAAAATGTACCCTCACTGGTACAAGTACGGAGTGCGTCCTCATGATGTCCTGGTGCCCGAGCACCTGGGGACTCTAACCCCAGACCCGACCAGCACCGACACTGAGGGTAGTCTGGGTCTACCGTACCATGGGTTCTACAGTACCACCACAGTCTTGAGGCTCCTACCCCGGACTGTAATTCAGCAACCACAACCAACAACACGTCCCCGACATCTCTAGAGGTCTCACAACCGCTGTCAGAAAGCCCCAGTCTAAATGTGGTTCCTACAAACCTCGGAAATTTCTTTTAAATCACATGCAGTTTCTCATTTCAAATCATTTGGCAAAACCAGTTTTCATTCATAATATTCTTTATAAATCCCACATATTAAGTGTCGCATTTGTCATCTATGGTTCTCAAAACCAATCATTTACATTGACATTCATTCATGGTTCATTGTACCATGCATTCACCCCTCACATGGGTCCACATGTATTCCACATATTTCATGTTTCACAATTCGTGGCAAGCATAATTAAAACAACATGTTTGCATGCGACATCTCATGAATCATGTCTACGCATCTCATACATTTATCATGCATTTATGTCAATTTATTAACATTTTTCAAGGCATTTCTCAATATGGTTTTGGGTCCTGATTCGGCATACCAAATAGGGTCCCGGTCGACCGAAAATCCCTGATTCGGTCGACTGAAATATTTCGGTACTCCGAATCTCTATCAGGTTTATCAGTTCCTCGCCAAAACAGTCGACCAAAATCATCTGGTTGTCTAAAATTCCCTGATTCGGTCGACTGAATTACCCCCAGTCGTCCGAATTATTGGCCCAGGGAGCCCACCTGGAGGATTTTCGATATACCAAACCTAGTTTAGCTTACAGTTTTCTGCGATTGTAGAAAACCTCCTTGGTTGATGCCGTCTCTTCTCCCCAAAGTGGGAGTGAGGGGCGGACCTATCTAATCTACCATATAAACCATAAGTAAAACATGGGGTGTAGACCTCCAAGTCTACTTCAAAACCCCTGAATCCAAACACAAAACCATTAAGCATGCTGTTCTATAGAAATTCATAAAGACATGAAGCTCATATGAGGTTACTATAGCATGCAACCAAAATCACTATCAAAACCCCACGAAACAACCATGAATCAGCATGATCTCAACATAAACACGTTATACATCTCATTCCCAACATTTTTCCTATTTTTGCATGATTTCTACATCGTTACCCATGATTTATCACTTAACCTTAACATGCCTTAACTGAGGAAAGGAAGAAGGAGGGGGAAATGCATACCTGGCTTCGACAAGCCCCACATGCCCACGAGCTCTAGCGATACTCGACACCAACCTCCCTCGCTTGCATGATCTTCTCCGATGCACGGTTTTCCTCCCACCTCGTGGCTCACTTTCGACCTCTGCACTCTCTCTGGTTTCTCCTCATCCCCACCGCGCTCCATGCTTCCCTTTATCGCCACCTCACTGCTCCGGAGGGGACGGGACTGGACGAGCAACCCTCCCGCTAGGGCTCACGAGTATGGGAAGATGAGGTCACAGGCATGGAGAAGAAAAGGGGCTCATGTCTCACACGTGGTTTGACTCCTTGACTAAGCTTAATTCTCAAGTGGGTTTCACCCTCAAGCACGGGTCCCAAGGTGCACATACCGACCCACAAGGCCAAAGAAGTCACACCACAAGGGAAAACTCGGAACACAATTGCACTGGGAGACACCACAACCGACATATTTGCCCTCCTCGCATTGTCGATCTCAAATAAGTCTTCGAGAAGACTGAAGCCCCCTGAAGCTGATCAAACAAATCATCAATCTTAGGCAGAGGATATTTATTCTTGACTGTAATCTGGTTCAACATCCAATAATCAATGCAGAGATGGAGTGAACCATCCTTCTTCTTCACAAACAGTACCAGTGCACCCCAAGGTGACACACTAGGCCTAATAAATCTTCTGTTCAGCAACTCCTGAAGATGATTCCTATGCTCCCTCAACTCTACTGGTGCCATCTGATAAGGGGCCTTAGATATAGAGCTAGATCCTGTCACCAAGTCGATCTGGAATTCAACTTCCCGGTGTGGTGGCATTCTAGGAAAGTCCTCTGGAAAAACATCAAGATATTCTTGAACCACAGGTATATCCTGCACCCTGAGAACTGAAGAAGAAGACACTGTCACGCTCGCCAAATACCCCACACATCCTCTAAATAAGTGGCGATAGGCTTTAATTGTAAAAATTATCTTCTTTTGTTCTCCTGGTCTGGTTCCTTACACTGCACACCACCCCTAACTTGGGCACTCGACCAGGACTCTCCTCTTGGCACAGTCAATGATGGCTGAATGCTGCACCAACCAGTGGGGTCACCACATCGAGATGGAAGGCGAATCTAGCTGGTCGATCCCCAACCTCCGCAGCAAAAGACTCAGAGATAAAAGATAAAGAACTCCCTGAGTCAAATAGGACTCTAGCCATACAATCAGCCACAAGAAAGGAATCTAGATATCACATAATATCCATCAAAAACAACACAATACAACAACAACTATTACTACTACTACATAGGGAGAGTACCAAATACAGTAGTGCGTTAAAGGGAAAGGTTACAATTCATAACATGTCTCTATTCCTTACCTTCTACCACATCCCCTGATGGACCTGCATCAGAAGCAATTATGGAGAACACTTGCCCATTAGTTGGTTGACAGGGCGTGTCCCCAGCTGGCTTTGCAGGATCAGGGCAGTTTCGTTGAATGTGCCCAGACTTTCCACAGTTGTAGCAGACCATCTTCTCTGGATTCCGCTGCCGACGGTAACATTGCGCTGCTACATGCCATGGACGCCCACAAATAAAACAAGATTTGTTCTTTTCTGGGCCACTGCTCGAACCAGCCTAACTGTATCTAGCTCCTCCCCCAGCTACAAACTCAGTGCGTTCCTTCCTTTTCTTCCCAGAGCTCCCAGAATTTCTTGAGCTCTGCTTCCCAGAAGTAAAAGACCGTGGAGCAAACGCCTTCCCCTTGCCCTTGGGGTGATCTTCCAGAAACAACTTGCGGTCCTCCTCATAACGGGCCACCAATTCCATAGCTCTGGTCAAAGTGGGGTACTTGTAGCCTAAGACCCTCGATCTAAGTGCTGGAGTCAGTCCCTCCACAAACCTCTTTGCTCTACTCATCTTGGTGTCAAATGTCTGTAAGAACTGCTCCAATCTAGTGAAGGTCGCCTCATATTCAGCTACAGTCATGCTACCTTACTTCAAGTTTCTAAATTCCCTATCCAGTCGATCTCTTTCATATTCTAGAAAATAATTCTCGTAGAAGGCCTCTCGAAAATCCTCTCACGAGATCATCAGCAAGTCAGCATTAGGGAACTTCATACGGTGAGTGGCTCTCCACCACTGGTCGGCGTCTCCCTTACACTGAAAGGTAGCCAGTCGGACCCACTTCTTAGCTGGGCACTCCATGCCCTCCAGGACCTTCTCAACCTCAAGCAGCCAAGCCTCACAATCATCTGGCTTGCCCTTGTCATCAAAAGTCGACGGGCTCAAACGGTGGAATTGCTTAAGCCAAAGGTCTACCTTGGTCCCATCTGTGTTGTTCCTGACGAAGGTCTAAGCAAAACTCTGCATCATGTGACTCAACTCCTGCTGAATGCCTTCCCAACCACTGTATTGCTCTTTACTAGAACTTGCTACGGGAGTCCTGCCTCTGCCACGACCTCTAGGCAACATCTTGCTACCACCACAAGCAAATAAGCAAACATGCAAACATATAAGTCAGGTTCTATGATCTCATGTAGATCGTATAGTCCAACTAAAGCTACAGTGCCGGACACCATAAGTTGGTGCGCTTAGTGAACCTAAGCTCGGATACCACTCTGTAACGCCCCCACGCTACACAATACACAGGAACTACCCAATTTTAACTAATTGAGTCTAAATTAACAGAATTACATAAACAAAGCTAAACACCCAGACCTGTGTGCGGCGAAAGTGACTCAAATGCGATGCACCAGACAAGACTACGCCTACTCCTGAGCACTTGAGACAAGGCAAAAGAAAAACCACGCGTGAGTGACTGGAATGTCACCCGGTACACGCCCCAAGAACAATAACAAAACCGACGAAAAATTTTGCATTGCCAGAAAACCTCAAGAAGCCATAGCCGTCGAAAACCCAACACACGCAGTTCGATAAAAATCAGTAGAGAATGCTATTTCAAAACTTTCTTTTCTTTTCCTTTTCAAAATCTCATACTCATTAATAAATCTTTATGCACAAATCAGGAAAAACCATTTCCATCTAGTTTCCCAGCCCAAAGTACCATTCTATCCATTAATACAAATCACAACAAGTCAGGGCTAGGAACTAGTTCAGTACAAATTTCAATCCATGTCTCAAAACTAGTTGCATCACCCTGGCCACAGGCGATCGACCTGGCCACAAGCAATTGTCAAGGCTCCACCCCCGACCACACTGCAGTACCGCGGTAAATCACCCCGCGCTGGAGTTCAACCACCTTGGCCACAGCCTCAAAACATACCCTCACTGGTACGAGCACGAAGTGCGTCCTCAGACCTAACCCCAGACCTGACCATCACCGACACTGAGGGTAGTTCGGGTTTACCATACCCCGGGTCCTACAGTACCTCCACAGTTTTGAGGCTCCTACCCTGGACTACAACTCGGCAACCACAACCATGGACACACCCTCGACATCTCTAGAGGTTTCACTACCCCTGTCGGCATGCCCCGGTCTAATTGTGGTTCCTACAAATCTCGGAAAATTTCTTTTAAACCGCATGCAATTTCTCATTTCAAATCATTTGGCAAAACCAGTTTTCTTTCATAAAATTCTTTATAAATCTCACACATTAAGTGTCACATTTCTCATCTAGGGTTCTCAAACCAACCATTTACATTGGCATCCACTCATGGTTCATTGTATCATGCATTCATCCCTCACATGGGTCCACATGTATTCCTCATATTTCATATTTCACAATTCATGGCAAGCATAATTAAAACAACATGTTTGCATGCAACATATCATGAATCATTTCTATGCATCTCATACATTTACCATGCATTTATCTCAATTTATTAACATTTTTCAAGGCATTTCTCAATATGGTTCTGGGTCCTGATTTGGCATACCGAATAGGGTCTCGGTCGACCGAAAATCCCTGATTCGGTCATCGAAATATTTCGGTACTTTAAATCTCTGTCAGTTTTATCAGTTCCTTGCCAGAACAGTCGACCGAAATCATCCGGTCGTTCGAAATTCTCTGATTCGATCGACTGAATTACCCTCGGTGGTCTGAATCAGTGGCCCAAGGAACCCACTTAGAGGAATTTTGGTATCCCGAACCCAGTTCGGCATACCTTTTTCTACGATTGCAGAAAACTTCCCTGGCTGATGCTGTCTCTTCTCCTGAAAGTGGGAGGGAGGGGCGGACCCATCTAATCTACCACATAAATCTCAAGTAAAACCCCACGAAACATTAAGCATTAAGCTTCTATTAAGCATTAAGCATGCTATTCTATAGAAATTCATAAAGACACGAAGCTCATACGAGATTACTGTAGCATGCCTCCAAAATCACTAGCAAAACCCCACGAAACAACCATGAATCAGCATGATCTCAACATAAACACGTTATACATCTCATTCCCAACATTTTATTATTTTTGGCAAGATTTCTACCTCATTAACCATGATTTATCACTTAACATTAACATGCCTTAACCGAGGAAGGGAGAAGGAGGGGTAAATGCGTATCTGGCTTCAATAAGCCCTGCATACCCACACGCTCCGGCGATGCTCTACACCGGCCTCCCCCGCTCGCACGATCTCCTCCAATGCACGATTCTCCTCCCACCTCGTGGCTCGCTTCCGGCCTCCCCACTCTCTTCCCAGCTTCCCTAGCAATAGCGCACCTCCACCTCCATGCCTCCCTTTTATCGCCATCTCCTCGCCTACCACTTCCCCGGAATCTCACCGGCCCCTTTGTCAGCCTCCCTGCCGAGGAAGAGATGGGACGAGCAGTCCTCCTGTTAGGGCTCACGAGCATGGGAAGACGGGGTCACGGGCATGGAGAAGAAAAGGAGCTCATGTCTCACATGTGGTTGGACTCCTTGACCAAGCTCAATTCTCAAGTGGGTTTCACCCTCCAGCACGAGTCCCAAGGTGCACATACCGACCCACAAAGCCAAAGAAGTCACACCACAAGGGAAAACCAGGAACACAATTGCATTGAGAGAGAACACAACCTTGGTTATCCATTAATAAACCACATTCAATTAACACGTCAAATTCCATGGTTTTACATAAAAAGGAAA
Source organism: Posidonia australis (assembly GCA_024699735.1). Taxonomy (NCBI): domain Eukaryota; kingdom Viridiplantae; phylum Streptophyta; class Magnoliopsida; order Alismatales; family Posidoniaceae; genus Posidonia; species Posidonia australis. Next base: position 3,749 of record JAMKQA010145863.1, on the reverse strand, counting down.
ATCAAGCACAGATGTTACATATGTTTACTAGATTTAGTGAAATAACTAATAATTTGCAATCCCTTGAAAAATGTTATTCTCAAAGTGAATTAGTTAGAAAGATTCTAAGATCTCTAACTCCATATTAGGAAAAGAAAACCACAGCCATAGAAGAAGCTAAGGACTTATCCTCATATTCCCTTGAAGATCTTGTAGGAAATCTTACTTCATATGAAGTTCAATTGAAAGAAAAAGAATTAGACAATATTCCAGAAAAGAAAAGAATTGCACTTAACGCCTCTATTGAATCGGATGATTTGGATGAGGAAGGTCATGCTCTTATGACTCATAAGTTCAAGAATTTTTTAAAGAAAAAAGAGGCTCAAAAGAAGAACAAAAATAATAAAAGTAAAATTAAGAAAAAGAAAGCCTTTCAAGCCACTTGGGATAATAGTGATACTTCCACCGATGAAGATTCAAATGATGAAGTATCTCACTCATGTTTTATGGCAATGTCTAGTGGTGTATTATCTATTGATAATACAGAAGATTTTCCTATAGATGAATTACTTGTTACATTCAATGAGCTTTATACAAAACATAAATCCTTGAATGATAAATACAAATGCTTAAATGCAAGTTTCATTAATGAAGAACTTGAAAAGGAAATGATTTCAAATGAAAATGAAGAATTAACAAATAAGAATAAAGCTCTTGTGAAAGAAAATGATGTCTTGAAAAATGAATTGAATATCAGGAATGGAAAAATTAATAATTTGGAAAATAACATTGCATCATTGAAAAACAAAAGTGAAAGCTTGCTTAATGATATGAGTAAGCTTAAAATTAGTAAGAAGAACTTTGATGCAAGAAAATTTAAATATGGAAATGTGAATAAGAATGGCATTTCATATGAAAATGGATTTATTAGAATTAAAAATGATGAAAAGCATGAATTTATCATTAAGAAAAGAAAATGGATTCCCAGAAAGAATTATGATATGATTCCTAAAAAATAATTTTGCACCTAAAATAAAATGGGTACCAAAGTTACTACTCAATGGTTGAGCTTAATTTCTCCAAAGTGTCATGGGACCATAAGTAAATTGACAAATATTATTAATCCCATTGAAAAAGGATATTTTAAGTTGTTCTGTAAATCTTTACTGAATATTGATTGATAAATAAAATCATTTAATGATTTTTAAAATGTATTCTGAAATATTCCCTAATTCGGTATACCGTTTTTTAAACGGTCAATCGATTTTTACTGTTTCGGTCTACCAAAATATATCGGTCGACCGATTATTCTGACAGTTGATTTCTGTCAATTTTATTTAATGATTTTTCAAATTTTTAAATCATGATTTGTGCTTGCATTGAATATTACTATATCTTGATCATTCATTTGGATCTTTAAACCATAAATATATGCATAAATGGACTTGATTGACATGCCTTATTATTATTTTTTTTATGACTGGATTAAGAATTAAAAGGATTCTTTATCATGCTATACATTGTCATGTCTTTTTGCTCATGATAAAATAAGAAAAATCATATACTCATAGTGATATTGAGATTATTATGTATAGTTTGCCAATGCTTTAAATGATTCATCTTTTTGCTATACTTGTTGAATATGGATTGTCTTTGCCCATACTTGGATCAATGGGGAGCTTTATTGAAAATTTTTATACTTACTTATTTTGAATATTTATTACCCATGCTTGTTGATGGGGGGAGTTTAATTAATTTATAAATTTCGACAATTGGTATCTTCTTGAAAATCAGTTTAACAATTGAATCCAACAATTTGGTATCTATTAAAAGTTAATTTTGATGGTTCCTTGAATATTTTTTGAAATGACTTTAATGAAAACAAATGTCAAAAATCACAATGACACACTTGTGATATATGAATATAATTTTTTTAGGGGGAGCATAATTTAAATCATATGCTTAATATTAAATTTAAAAGATAAACTTGATATCTTGTAAAATTGGTATAAATCATATTTTTGTGATTTAATAATTACTTTTCTTGCAAAATTGGTATAAACTTGATAACCTGTAAAATTGGTATCTAACAATTGTTTACAATTGGCAATATTTAATAATTACTCATGGTCTTGATGATTATTGAATATCTTGACATAAGAATTTTGAGCATAAGTGGATTTTTTTTATGACCTTATCTTTAAATATGATTCTTTGTGACTAAGACAAAAAAGGGAGAAAATTAGAATAAGTGGAAAAGGGTTTGAGCTTTATCATATAAATTATTAGGAAATAACAAAAAGAGGGAGTATATTGACACATCTTTATGCAAGATTAAATAAGTTTACAAAAAGGGAGAGAGAACTAGATTTTTATTAGTGATATTCTTTTGCTAATGACAAAAAGGAGGAGAGTACTAAGAAAAGTCAATGTATTGTTTTACCATGAAATATTTATAGTTTTGTCATCATCAAAAAGGGGGAGATTGTTGGCTTTATTAGCCTTATCTTAATTTTGATGATAACAAAAGACTAATGTGCTTTATGAGAATATTTCATAGTTCATATTTGCAAAGAAGATCAATGATGGACTCAGAAGAATCAAGCTTAATGGGAAACTATCAGAAGAAAAAGATCCATGTGCCACCAAGAAGAATTCAAGATGAAGGAAAGAATAAGAAAAATTAATTAATCGTTGTAATTATTATGATGTAATTTTTGTATTTTTATGTACTCCTAGGACTTGTAATTATCTCCCAAATACCCACATAGAGCCATAGGAAAATTGCATTAGCCCCAAAACCCATCATTCATTGAAAACATTCATTATAGGGCTAACAGGGCATTTTCAACATACCGAATTTCCTCGGTATACCGAAATATGTGCAGATTAGAAAAATCAGAATAGAAATCCAGAACGGCATACCAAATCAGGGATTTTCGACGTACCGAATTATTTCCGGTACACCGATGTGCCCAACCGTTGTAAATTTGGGTCGACCGTTTTGTTTTCGGCAAACCGAATCAATAGCCGTTAGTGAACGTTAGAGAGACGTTAGACACATTCTTATATCCATATTTTCTTATAAATAGGCCCCCATTCTTCACCTATATAAATCTAATACTTCCTACACTTACCATAGAGCTTCAAGCAACATTATTTCCAAGCATTCCACTCCTACTTTGTTAGAAAAACTCTTAAGGCAAGAGAGTTCCATTTCCATCCATCCACTTAGCTAAATTGAGTTTGGGAGATTGTAGGAAAACAATTGTAAATTACAAGTGTAAATTACAAGTGTAAAAGTTCTTTTCCGGATTGTGAGAAGGAAGCCATGGATTTTGCGTACTTTAGCGAGGATTCGTCAAGGGTGTACAGCACGATCTTGGCCCGGAATAAGATCAGGTTTAAGGTAACTCTCAAAGGATTTTCTCAGGGAGTGTAGTAAGCCAGGGAGGCTAAACCACTATACATCATTGTGCCATATTCATTATCTTTCATCCCAATTCTTTGTATGCTTTATTTCAATATTCAAATACTTCTTATATTCCATTAACTGGTTATTTCCTTAAAATCGTAAAACAAGTATTTAATTTACATAATATTCATTAAGTCACTATTCACCCTTCTCTAGTGAAGCCTAAGAATCCTTACATACACACACACACACACACACATAAATAAATATATATGTGTGTGTATATATATATACATATGTTTATATAAAGATATATATATATATATATATATATATATATATATATATATATATA
>JAMKQA010145862.1:0-10397 GCA_024699735.1 Posidonia australis | reverse complement strand
TGCATGATTTTTCATGTTTATGGTTTTCCTTGTCTTCCATAATAGACTAGGTGGCGACTCCTGCATTTGCATTTTATTTTGCTTTTTCGACGTGATTTTTGCCGACCGATTTCGCATCTTTTTGCGGAATCTCCTCGCTGGCATGGTTACAAGTAGGAATGATGGAAATGTAATAAATGATGAGAATGTGTAGAGATCATGCTAGGTTGTATGAATTTCGTGGATTTTTGGTAGGGAATGCCATAAGTGTTTTAAGGTTTAATTTTGAGCATGTTCTCTTTGAGAATTTATATCTCGATGTATGGTTAATGGATTGATGAATGATTTGTGGGGTTTTGAAGTAGACTCAAGGGTTTACACCCCATGATTTACTCGTATTTTATGATGTGTGATTTAAGGCTCCGCCGAAGGCTCCCAGTTCCAATTAACTCAAGGCTTGAAACAGGGGAGATGCCCTAGTTTCGGGCATTTCAGCATACCAAACTGGGTTCGGCATACCGAATCTTTGTCAGATTAAGCCAGGATACCTGATTTCGGTAGGCCGAAATCATCTAGTCGACCGAACCTGGGATTTTTGGTATACCAAACCTGAAATTCGGTCTACCAATTTTACCCTGGCCCTAATATATATAAATGTGATTATAAAATGAAAAAGGAAAGGTTTTAAATGGACAATAAGCATGTATTAATGATGTTTTCCCCATGTAAATGGCATAGAGGAATGTGGACCCTAAATAAGCGGATTTGGGCATGGTTTTGGGTTTCAGACCTTATAAATGGATAAAATGATTGATTGTGTGTGGTTTTGGACATGAGACCCAATTTATGATTTTTAAAGCATGGTTTTTCATAGATTGAGTTGGGACCCCTCAAGAGGGTCAAGTATTGCATGGAAACAGATTCCTGCAATGTAGAAGAATGAAATGGAAATGGTTTTGAAAAGAAAAAGTTAAAGAGTTTTGAAAATGAAACACTAATAATGTGTTAAGGAACCACGGGGGTTGGTGTCGACAACATGGTAGGAGTATGAGGCTCCAATGAAACCAGTTGCCAGATACGACTGTGGTTGCCAAGCTTGAGACGGTGTAGGCTGAGCTTGGGTCATTGTACTTAGTTGTTTGGGTCACCGAGCTCATGACGGTATAGGCTGAGCTTAGGTCATTGAACCTAGTTGTTTGGGTCACCAACGGTGTAGGCTTAGCCTAGGTCATTGTACCTAGTTGTTTGGGTCACCGATAGGCATCAAACAAAGACGTATCCCGGTACATACATGAAAGAAATTGAGGCCGGTTGGCCGGGACGATGGCATTCCGCACAGGGAATTTCATCGCAGCAGTGCAGAGAGGTAGGGCAAATGATGTCGTCACCTACTGCTTGTGTGCCTGGTTACCCCTGATCAAGGTAACATTAGTAAAGAAAAGTGGAAATGAATAAGAAAAGAATGTGATTTTGAGAAATGAAAAGAAATGTGGTTTGTCTTGGATTGGACTTATGAATGGTCTTAAAATCCTAGAATAAAACAAGAATTATGTTTTAACCAGTTACAGCCTGTTTTTATGATTTTGGTTTTGAGCCAAGAGGCATTGTGTTTTAGGGTGGATCTGGTCAGAGATATGAGTTTTGAAAGTAGTTTTAGTCATAGGAAGAAATCCCAAGTAATAAAGAAGAAAGATGAGTTTGAAAAAAGAACATGGTTTTGGAAATAATTTCCAGAAATTTTAAAAGAAAAAGGAAAAGTGAGTTTTGAAAAGAATGTAACTCTGGGAACAAATTCCCAAATGATTTCAAAGGAAAGGACAATGATGTTTTAAACTGGATCTTTAAAGAAAACTAAGTTTTATAAATTTAAAAATTGAGTTTTTAGTTTTTCGCTGTTTTGTGTGATTGAGGTGCGTATTGGGTGACTTAGATGTCACTCACGCGTGCTTGTTTGTTTTTCAAGTGCAGTTTGAGTGTAGTCGAGTTCTGGTACTGGAGTTGGAGCTTCTAGTCGCACATTGTTTCCTAGAGGTGAGTCTTAATTATAGTTATTTAATTTCACTATAATTAGTATAATTTTACTTATGATACTATGATTTAAGTAACGTGCCCGAGTTCAAGGCGTTACATCAATAGTTCGCAAAAGGCTAGGTGAATTGGATCCCTTCCGTTCGATACGAGAATCCAGGAGAACAGAACTTCGTTCGTTTGGAATAAAATTGAGCTAAGGCTTTGGATTCCATCCGCTCGGTACGAAAGACCAGGAAGATAAGGACTTCGTCCTTTCGGAGCGAAGTTGTAAAATAAACTTTAACCCCGATTGACCACTGCACTGTGCAAATAAACTGGGATGTAAAAGAGAGGACACCATAAAGCTGAATAGTCATTATGTAATTTTACAAAAGTATAGGAGTTTACATGTAATTTCCTCACATTACATATTTTACATGCTTAAATAATTTTACTGTCCTACATAAAGCTAGGGAAAGATCCCACATTGCTGGAGAAATGCGTAGAACTCCTTGTCAAGCTCTAGAATTGTCTAAGAATAATCGCAAATTCTATGGAAGTACAGGAGCAAAACTGTAATTTTTCAGTTTAGGCCATTGATAACTTCAGAGGATCTGAATACCTCACCAGGTATGGCATGGATACCTCGAACCGTTGTAGTATGTTGGGTGAGACATTTATCTTGGCTCTGAAGTACTTTCTGCAATTTTCAAACGGCTAGGGCCTTGAATGTAATTTTGTATAAACTTTGGATTAAACTGCAATTTTGCTATTCCATCAATCTTCTTTGAGACTCACGGTTTATGAGGTCATGTAGGCAAAATTTCCATTTGATAATATGTTTCGACTTGCATTTCCCATGCAAAGGGGTTTGTTTGCAATAAATTACGTTTCAGCCCGTAGAGCTGATCCTAAATGGAGTTTCTCCTTAAATCTTGGAGATTCTTCATCTGATGGGCCCCACTGGCTGTTTGAGCTACAACAATCAAGCTTTCATAAACCTGAGAGCTCATTTTTCACTGAACACTTGCAGTGTGTACTTTCATAGAACATGAGGGGCTTGAATGTAATTTTACATTTCAATTAAACAAAACCCTCCTCTGTGCCGTTCCATCTTCTCCTTCATTTCGACTCTACCACTCTTTACTCGACGTCTCGACGACTGCACCTCCTCCTCCCTTTCTGGTGACCGCGGCTAAGGCTTGGTGGACGCTGCAACGGTGAGCTCCGGCTTGAGGTGGCAGCTCGAGACAGCGGCAGTGAGAGGTGGAGCACTCGTGTGGCGGAGGGCGACGAAGCCTGCAAGCGGAAAGTGATCTTTGCGGCGGCGGCGAGCAACTGAAATGGTACTAATTCCAGCCCTCCTCCATTTCATTCTCGTTTTGCTTGAATGTATGCATATCGTCGATCCCTTTTTCCCTCCGTGGTCTCGGCTTTGCCCTTCGTCGGACGATCGTGCCCGACCGATTCTCCATGGTCGACAGCGACGGACGTCAAGTCCATTGTCTCCGTTGACACCACGATGACGATGGGTACTGGGTCGACCGAGGTGCGTCTGCGGTTGACTGGTGACTCTTGGAGTCAGGGCTGTCCTGCAGCCAGTGATTTCGGGTGCGGGTTGTTAGGTCGGGTAAAGTTGGCTTAGGCTAGGGAATGCCGGAGAGTGACGGCGGCGGGCCATAGGCTCGCCGAAGCTTGAAATCCTTGTCTGTCGTCCTGTTGACAGTGTGCCAGTGGTGGACGACCGGGGCTATGCCGTCGGTTGCCGAGAGAGCTTCAAGCCAGCTGGATGTAATCTTGCCGCCTATACTTGTCCAAAACAGGCTTTTAAAGATTTCCATCCACAGTGTATGCACACATATATTTCCCTTTGGATGAATCCTGCGTAAATGTGCTACTCTGACTTGATTTGATCTGCAATTGATATTTCTTGCCTTTGATAACTTGAACAAAGTAAAGCAACTCATTTATTTTAACTAGGCTTGAATGGAATATTGTAAAAGAACCCTTGTGCTGTTATTTGGAGAAGTTGACCTTGCATGAAACGTGTCTTGACCAATCTGTGTTTATTCTTACATAACTGACTTAATCATGATAGAGGCATCCACAATTGCAATCTGTGTTTACTCAGGTGCACCTTGCCTGAATGGATTGCTAAGCTTTAATGCCCACTTGTGCTGTGCTTACAAATTTAATTTCAGGTTGGTTTGGTCAAAATGTGTTACTGTTTGATCCTACTCTGCTTTTGGATGATCCATGCATGCATAATTTTGCTTGAATGCCCTATTCTGTGTATCGTTCACCAATATGTTGGAAAACTAGCTTTGTATTACTTGATTCAATCTGATTTTTGAGGAAAATCTATACTTTGTAGTCCTACTTAACTGGCTTAGCTTTGTGTAAAACCACCTTCAAGAATTTCCTTTTGCAAATTTACTTGAATACAATCTGTATGCAATGTGGCTATAATTTCTAATAAACCAATTGTAGCTTGAACTGTGTGCTTGCAATTATCTACAATTTTTCTAGCATCTCTTGTTTATTTTAACTATCTGTAGCTATTGTTGCATATTTGCTTCTACTTTTTATGTATTTCCTGATTGATTCGACTTCTATCTGCAGTCTGCTTCAGTAGATAGCAGTAGAGATGGCACTCACGTGGCTCAAAGTGCCTCCAGCTCTCGGACCCTTACTCTCATTTCGATTAAGAGATCCTAGGCCTGGACTGCGGGTCAGAGCACGGCTACTGGCTCTCGGTCGATAGGGGCATCAGACTCCTACACTCACAATTAGGGCCTTAATCCGTGCTCTCGGTCCTGTGTCTTTGGCTCGTGGTCTTATACCTCTGCTTCACAATCTCGTGCTACTGGCTTGCAGTTTCACACTTTTGGCTCACGTTCCCGTGTCTCTGGTTCACGATCTCGTGCTTCTGGTTCTCAGAGCGCTTTAGAGCCTATGATCTCTAAGGAGGTACAACCATTTCAAATGCTCACTCTAAAATTTCATAATTCAAATGATATGAACTGTAACCAATCTTTGGTCTATGTAGGAGTCAGGCAACTTTGAGGATTAGCTTTTGTATCCCGAGCACATCAGCAAGAGACTTGCTTTTCAAGTAACTATCTCCCTCCCTATTTCGTTTAATTGTACTTACTACCTGATTGTGATGATCTGACTCTTTCTCTTTTATTTTTGTCTTGACAGGTAGGGGACTCTAATCGGATCATGTGATGCTATTGGCTTCCTATGCTCAAGTATTTTCAGAGACTTCCTGTTTTCCTTTGAGACTTTCTACTCCATGAGTCTCTTTTTGGCCACTTCTTATGGATACCAGCGATTCATGGCCATTATCAGTTTTTCTAGGCACTTGCGGAGAGACAGAGGCATGAGACGTACACCTTCCATTTTCCTTTCGACAAGTTGAGGATCCTGTCGGAGCATTGGACCTTGTTGACTAGGTTACACTCCGGAGTAGAGTCCATCATTGGGAAGACCACCTAGGGTTACTTTCAGGTTCCGACGTTGCTCAGGCGGGACCCACCTATTGGCAAGAAGTTCATGTTTAGTTTCACTCTACAATGGTTGCGGCAGTGGCATCTTTTCTGGCTAGATCCTACTCTCAGTTTGGCTGAGGCAAACTTTGTTCTCTGCCACTTTCTTTTGGAGCCGATTTACTTACTTTTTTATGACACTTTCAGCCATTGCGTTCACGTAGATTGGCTAATGTACACAACTGATCTCAGCCAACTTAACTATTACGACTGGAGTGGAGCGAGCTATGCCCACCTTATTAGGGGCCTAGACTTGGTGGTTCAGAAGAACCGTCACTCTTACATAGGCTTTTATCCACTCCTAACTGTAAGTAACTTGTTTCTTTTTTGTTTAAAAATTTGCCTTTGTTATCATATAAACTGTTCTGCTTAACTAACTCTCTGTTTATGCAGTATTGGTCTGTGGAGCATGTCTTCTGAGGGTATTATTGCTACCACCTCCGACGAGAGATGCTGCCTCTACCTAGCTAGTGGTGTGAGCTCGACCATTGGGTCGCCTCTGGTGTATTTTCTTACAAGGCATATAGATATCTTTTGGATCTGCTGAGTATTAAGGATGTAAGTTCCATTGTTCTGTTCTTTGCTTGATTCATTGTTGTTGTTCTTTTATTTAATACTATAAATTCCTAAATCCTACCAATCTTCTAACATCTACTTCTGTTTATCTTGTAGGTGAATGTTCGTCCTTTTGATCGATATGTGGGGTACGATTGGGTAACCCTCAACTCCGCTCAAGAGTTGACTCATTGGTAGATCAAGTTTTACTACCATCAATACTCTACATATTATTTGCTGGGATGAGTGCGTCACTAGATCACGGATGAGTTCTGCATTTCTATCCCTCCTTTTGCTGACATGGGCTCGAAGCCTGTCTCCCAAGCTACGACAAAGTATCTCAATGCCAAGGCTACGATTGCTCGGCATTGAGATATTCTACATGTGGTCGCGTATGAAGATTATCTTGAGTTGTTTCGCCTTATTGGCAAATCATATCTATTTGAAGCCAACTTGTGGGAGAGCCAGTGCGACATGTGGTTTAGCGCCGAGTGGGCCCAGGTAAGTGTCCTGGCTTGTTTAGAACTCAGATTCGAGGTATACGTCGCCTTCAGACCTGTAAATTATTTTGAACAGGGATTCGAGGATAGCTTTGCTGCCTTCTATTGGGAAATGAAGCGTCAGAAGGTAAGTGATCCCTTCTTTGATTAGAGATTGGCCCTTGTAAATTATATTAAACTCTGTGTTACTATTTTTTCTGTAGGAAGTCTGCTGGTAAGCGATGCTTGAGGTACTTGTTTATTTTTAACAGCAGTTTAATTCTATTTATTTATAACATTGTATTAACAAGTTGCCTATTTTCCTTTGCAGGGCGGTGGGGTCGAGAGGAGACTCAACCCGAACACTAGTGAAGAATATTCCATGGACTTCGATCCCTAGGATGTTTCTGGAGAGGAGGACACGACTACCTCTACCGTTGATAGGGGTGGCAACAGGTTGGGTCTACCTATACCTAGACCCATCTTATTTTATGGGTCCGGGTCATCTTATTTTATGGGTCCGGGTCTGGGTCTGGGTCTGAGTTCTAAAATCAGGACCCAAACCCTAACCTAGACCCATAAATATAATGGGTCTGGGTCCGGGTCTTGAGTCTAATGAGTCCCTCAACCTATTTTCATTTTTTTAAAGAAAGTATATTTTTAATTAAACTAGAAACATTGTAAATAAATGTGCAAAACAATTCTCTGTCAATATACATATATCATGAATAAAATACAACTATAAATAAATATATTACATGAACAATATCATAAACCATTGATAGTTGAAATAAATATATCTAACTTCAACAAACAAACTTTGTTAATATCTATACAATAATTTTATGTCAATGTGTATGCACTACATAAATTATAGATTTTAGCGAAAATGAGATTTAAGAGTAGAATAATATATAGTGTAAATATTATACATTAATCCTTATATTTAACTTATAATATATTATATATAAATCAGTCCATGGGTCCACGGGTCTAGGTATTTTTAGACCCAGACCTAGTAAATGAGTGGGTCTAGCGGGTCTAGGTCCATGGGTTTCATTTTCAAGACCAAGATCCATACTTTATGGGTCCAGATCCATAGGTCTTAGGTCCAAACCCGACCCATTGTCAACCCTAGCCGTTGGTTCATAATGCATCCAAGCTGCTTCTGCTAGGATCTCCAGGAGGATAGGACGCAAATTTCTAAGGACTGCTACTGCCACTACTACCAAGAGGGCTGCCATTATAGAGTCAGACGATGAGCACAACTCTCAAGAGGATTAGCTTAGCTTTCCCCTTTCTTCAGGAATTTTGTGTTGTATTTAAACTCTCAATTTTCATGAAAAACAGTTGTAAAATGTGACAAAATTTCATTTTAATGATTTAAAAATGTTTTGGATTGTCAAATATATGTGCTTGTATACCTGGGATGCTCTACTATTGGTTTCACAGGTTTTTGAAGACCCTTGCGCCAATTAGGCATGCCATCAGAATTAGTTGCATTAAATTCTGAACTGCTACTTTTTCACCAACAATTATCGCTGGTAATATTCACCACATATTTTTACTGGTTCTTTCCGTTTACAGAAACCACCATCTATATCTGTTTGCAATATACGTGATATATTCTCGCCATCACATTTTGTGAGCTTTACTCATCAATAGAATTCACTAGAAATAACCGCTTGACCGTTCATAATTCAGGCAATTGGCAGTGTGCAATCTTTCGTGACCCACTCATGCCCTTAGCTCCTCACCTACCGTAGCAATGGCAATATTTCTTCTCATATTTATTTAATCATTAGCCTTCCTCCTTTCCAACATAAGCATCAAAAGATTTTGAGACTCGTTTCTCTACTTTTCCGTAAGAGAAGAATGGTATGCTCTTATTGCATTCTTCCTCCCAATCCTTTATTTTTTAATTATAACCCGTACTCTTTCCGTTCTGGTCTAAACCTTTCGCTGGTGTACAGGGATCCCAACCATGATCACACTGATTCACTGCTCAACTGTCCTTTGCGGCTGGATTGACAAATTGACCGCCAAAGACCGAGACAAACTACGGGTCAAAGGGATCTCTACCAAACTTTTGGGTATTATTAAGAAATCACGAGGGTTGGTGTCGATAATGTGGTAGGAGTATGAGACTCTAATGAAACTAATTGTCAGATACGACTGTGGTTGCCGATCTCAAGACGGTGTAGGCTGAGCCTAGGTATGTGGGTTTGAGTGTTCGGGTCACCGAGTTCATGATGGTGTAGACTGGGCCTAGGAATATGAGACATAGGTGTTTGGGTCACTGACAGTGTAAGCTGAGCCTGGGTTATTAAACCTAGTTGTTCTGGTCACTGATGGGAAGTCAAATAAAGACGTATCTTCGTGCATATATGAAAATAAATTGAGGCCAGTTGGCTGGGACGGTGTCTTCTTGCACGGGGAACTTCACCACGACAGTGTAGAGAGGTAGGGGAAATGGTGTCCTCATCAACTGTTTGTGTGCCTGGTTACCCCTGATCACGGTAACATAAATAAAGAATTTTTTTTTTTTTGTTAACGGTTTAGATATTTAGTATTTCATCGGCTTAAATTCCAGGTAAGAAACATAGTCTAGTAGTAAATATTACAGGTCCGTAGGCTAACAGCCTAAATAATGTATCAAAATTTACACCAATGGTGGAAGAAAATAAAAGGAACTCAGGAAAAAGGTCTTAAACTTCATCAGAGGGCAAAGTCACTCTTCCGGATTCTCCATGGGGTTCAGAGAATCAACTCTTGAAGGAATTCTTGAAGAGGAGGGGATAGAAGGGGGGTTGGAGGATTCCACTGGCTGAATTGCCATGGCAGAGACAAATTGCATCATATCCTCCTTCTCAAAACCTGAAACAAGATTATCTACCCAGAAATTCATCAGAGAAATAATATCATAAATGATAGAAGAGCAAGATTTAAATGAATTTCGAAAAACCCTATTATTCCTTTCTTTCCAAATCAACTAGAGAATGATTTGAAGCAACAAAGTCCACCCAGAGTAAGGTAAATAAAATTTGAGATGAGGGGCAGATAAAAATAAATCAGCAATACAAAAATGACCAGGGTAAAGATCTGAAACCAGAAAAAAGTCCCAAATCTCCCTTGCAAATGAACAATTTAAGAACAAGTGATTGTTATTTTCACTATATACTGAGCAAAATGTGCATAATGGAGACCCAGTCCATGCTCTCTTCAACAGATTATCTTTTGTCAAATTTTTAATCTTAATCACTAACCATGAAAAGAGCTTTATTTTTGATGGAGTATAACTAGCCCAAATGCAATTGTAAAAAGAATTACGAAGACCCCCATCATTAAAAATACTGTAGGCTGCCTTCACAGAGAAAGGACTTTGATTGGGAGGCAGCGAATTGCAATTATCATCACTATTTCCCAAATACAAGGATTGCAAAATATTAACAAATTGTTCCAACTAAGCCTGAAGCACTCTAGGATTAAGTGTATAGCATTGGGATAATATAAACAATCTATTAAAATCTCTGTGAAATATGTCCACAGTATCTTTTACAGAAGCTTTTTTAAATCTAGCTACACTGTATAATTCAGGCAAAGAGATACTTAGAGGACTATCATTGTACCATTTTTGATTCTAGAAAATTGTATTATGACCATTGCCAACAGAGGCAGAAGTAAAGCAATTGAAAAAATTAAATCCCTGCTTTAAATAGCTCCACAGTGGGGAGCAAATAGCAGTAGAGGAGTTCAGTATTGCTCCAGGACCCCTGTGCAAATATCTGGCCTTGATCATTAGCTTCCAAACAGGATTGAATTG